>PVKA01002589.1:94156-122671 GCA_004027165.1 Ctenomys sociabilis
GTATTAAAAAAAAAAAAAAAAAAAAACAAAGAAAAAAAAAATCAAAGTTTTCCCAAATCATTACAGAGCTTATAAAATCAAGACACCAATCAGGACACAAAAGAGTGTACACGAAAGTATAAAGCAGCAGCATCTGTGAGCACCCACTTGAAGCCTGATGTGACAATGAACGTTGTGCCAGAGGACAGGTACCCCAGAGCAGTCAGCAGGGAGCCTGGGCCCACAGCTACTTACCGAATAGTGTGCAACTGGTTCACTGTTTAACAGCTTTTCTGGTATGTTCTGGCTGTCAGCCCGGCCCTGGAATAAATCCACTTAAACTGCATATATCTGTACACACCCATATTTTAAAGTCTATCAGTATGTCCATGGGGAGCTTAAAGGGGACACCCCAAATTGCTAACAGGGGTAGCAGCATTGAAATTGGGACTGTGGTTGGTAGTAAAGGGAATCTGTGGTTTTTACTTAGCTATCGTCTGTTATTTGATTTTTAGAGTTAAAATATGACATAAATATTCAATACAATCCGCTCAAAATTCCAGTAAAAATCGATGAGATGATAAAGTAGGGTGGAAACTTAGCAGTGAAAATAGATTGTGGGAAAAGGGAATGAATGGGAAGAGTAAAACAGCATCATTCTGAGTCGGGAATTAGGGAAAAATGTCAATGGATCAGAACACACCACCCACAGATAGATTCAAGGACGTATAGAAATGTAATGGCTGAAAAAGTGATATTTCACATCAGTGGGAAAATGATAGATAACTCAGATGGCTAGTATTTGGAAAATGCAAAGCTAGATCTGTACTTCACTATTTACTTAAATGTATTGAGTACAAAGATTTAAATATAAAAATTTAAAACTATGAAAGCACTAGAAGAATGAGTGACATATAATCTTGGCATGGGGAATGTTCTTCTAGAATGGTGAGAAAACTAGAAATCACTCAATACTAGATGATTAGACTTCCTAAGAATTACACCACGTTTGCCCAATTAAAAACTACCATGATCAAAGTTTAAAAAAAGATAAACCAGAAAAATCTGTTTTATTCCTAAGAATTAAATACTCTTGCCCAATTAAAAAATGTCATATCAAAGGTTTTTTTTTAAAGAATATGAATCAGAAAAAGCCTTTGTGCAGATAAAGGATAAAAATTCATCTCTTTTGTAAGAAATAAGAAAAAAATGAAAATTCCTAAGATAAGTTTGAAAAGGAATGGATGAAAAACAAAACAGGTAAAACCCTTTCGGGATACCAGTTAACAATTCTTTCTTCCTCACATAAATGTGCTCACTGTAGCCTACACATTCTGCTTCTAGAAATCTATTCCAGAAATAAGCACAAAAACTGTAATACTAGTTGTAATAAAAAAGAATCAGGGGCCAGGGAGATGGCTCTGTGGAATAGGTGCTTCCCTGGCAAGCGCAAGGGCCTGAGTTCAATCCCCAGTTCTGCAAAAATAAATAAATAAAGTAAAATTTAAAAGAATCAGAAAAAGTCCAAACATACATTAATAGGGAATTGACTCATTAAATTGTAGTGTATCCATACAATGGGATATTTTGCAACCCTAAAAATGTAAATTTATGGAGAGTTACTTGGGAATGTTTAAAATAATTAAGTGAAAAAAGTTGCATAGCAAGATGATCACATTTTTGCAGAAATACATATATTCATACTAATTCAGAAAAAGATCATGAAAGTATATAGCCAGATGATTTCTGAGAAGTGGAAAAAAAGTGGAATTATAACAGATATTTCCATTCTACTTGTTATAATTAAATAGTTTGGATATTTTTACAGTTTGTATTCTATCATCAAGGAAAATAATAAGTAAAACTCAGAAATAACTTAAAATTGTTAGGATTCTTTTCTCACTTCCATCTTCTGCATTAAGAGTGAAATGAAAATTTCCAGCACAACCACAGAAAAGGCCACCGATGGCTGATAAACCAGCTGAAAGAGTCCAGTGTTGTAGAAACCCCAGTTTTTGGCTTGAGTGTAAGTTCATTCAGAGGGAATTTTCAAACCCAGGATTAGGAGGGAAGTTTGTCACAAACGGTGTCCCTTGTCCTTCCCTCTCCTCACAGGCTGGTGGTGGCAGTAGCCAGGGACAATGAGTGGTGAATAAATAGCATCAGACAGGAAGTTACCACTCTAGTTGGAAACTTGGCAGAAAAACCAAATGAACAGAGCTTTGTGGAGTGAAGAAAGACCACCAGCTGTGGAACAATATGGACACCAGTGGCATAGTGCAGAGAGAGGAACTGGACTTGGACTTAGGGAGTTGGGGTTGGGTTCGGCTCTCAGTAATGGAGATAGAAAAGTTAGGTAATGTCTTTAAGCCTCATTTTCTTGATCTGGCCCTGAGATGCATGCTACCTATCTCACAGGATGGTGGTGAAGATTAGATTTAAATATGTGTACAGAACCCTTTGAAAAGAGACAGCAAGCAGGTGTGAATTGTTACTGTGCTACTCGTGGAAAGTTGTCAGCAAAGAGACCATAATTCTCAGCTGGTGGAGACAAAGCAGCATCCCAGGGCCAGGGTTGCCAGATAAAATACAGAATGTCTACTTTAATTTGAATTTCAAATAACAATGAATAATTTCCTAGTATAAGCATTTTTCATGCTCTCTGAGCCCAAGTTAGCATTTGGTTTTTAACTGTTGGTATCTCCTCATTTCAAATAAATCGGCTGCATCCCTGCAACAATTTTGAAAGCTCAGGAAAGTTGCAATCGTATCATACACTAATCTTGGCTCCTGCAGGCTGCCCGAAGGCTGTCATGCACTGAACAGGTTCTAAGTAAGTGAGAGCGAGAGCAAAGATTTGCTTGGGATGTCTTTGCATCTCTGATCCCTTCGTTGCTGACCACACATTGTGACATGCATGGGGCCCTGTCTCTCATCTGACTGCTTCAGAATAGGGAGTGTGCTGGTGCTCAGCCACTGGCCTTCCCTGGGGGAGCTAAAGAAAGAAGATCTCAGAGACAGCCTGCTGCGGACTCAGTGGCCCACACCGATACCTGAATTCTGGGATGTGACTGTGAGACTACAAACGGTTCTGAGAGAGCTTGGCTTCAAATTTTAAAATTCTTCCTCTTCTCTGTTGGAATGTTGTGTTCTGATTTTGATTCACTAGGAGCTAAATAGAAAATTTTAGATTTCATTTGTGGTATTTTTTTTAAATAGAGATAATTTATGGCTTTAAAGAGAATTGAAGGGTCAGCCAAATAGCTCAGTGAATTAAAGCACCTGCAAGCAGGCACAGGGGCTGGGGGTCTGATTCCAGGCTTGCCTTGCTGGCCCTGCCCTCAGGGCATACTGAGATGGCAATTGAGACTGGGCATGGTGGCCTGTAATCCCAGGTCTTGGGAGGCTGTAAATGGGTGGATCACTATGAGTCTGATCTAGTAGTGAGACCCTGAGTACCCTGTAGACCCTTCCCTAAAATACAAAAAATAAATAAATAAAATAAAATAAAGAGAGTCAAGCACAAGTTTGCCTACAGGAGAGTTAGGCTTTAGGCTACAGGAGTGTGAAAGGAAGCAGTTTTTCCTAAACACTGGTCCCTGTCATTTTTTCTTACACAGTTCTTTCTTGCTGAAGCTGCCACAAATATCCCCAGATTAAAAGAATGTATTAAGTGTGTGGTGAGAAGGGAGAAAAAACTAAAGAATACAGGAGTCACTCCAATTATGGCCAAGATGCATAACCGGTAGGATGTTCTTTCATAGGAATAATGCAGAGCTTTCTCCTGAAGTTCTTTGATAAAATATAGACTTCAATCACAAACAAGAAAATTCTTCACAGGTTAAGCTGTGCCCATAGTTAGGTAGGAGTGTATGCCATTTCTAATTAAACAAAGAAAGCAACAGTAGACAACACACACACACACACACACACACACACAACTATGGAGTCTCTTTGAAAGAAGAGTGGAATTTTCACTTTATCTTATTCATTAAAGTTCAAAACTGCCAGCCCTTTAATGAGCAGCTGGAGGGTGGAGAAATCGTCCTGAATAGCTATATTCCAGGGAGCTCTTAGCATCATCACTAAAACATAATGTGGGATTGCAATTGTGTGGAGTTTTTTCCCAGTGAATAAGAAGTGATCAAAGATAACATTGCCTGAGAAAGAATTAAAATAGTGTAACATTGCATCAAGTGATAGCCAGTGCCAGTCATTATTCGGATGAACGCACAGGATCCTTTAAATAATGGTATAGACGTGCTGTGGTATTCAGAATATAATGACCAACTTCAGTGGGGTTCAAATAAAAATGCAAAAGCATGTGCCCACTCATCTGGCCAGAACAGTGAAGCAGAAGCATGTGTTTTTAAATAGATCTGCGACCACGTCCTTCATTTACATCATTTATAAAACACTGGACTATAGGAAGTAAATTAATTCACAAAGGCTGCCTTAGAAATTTTACCTTAGCAATGGGAAGTGCTATCTACGAAGAGACTAGAAAAATTAGCGACACACTCAGAAAAACCAAGATGAAAAGGACTTGTCTAATTGCGTGTGATCACCTTTCCCTCTGTGAAAGAACAGGAACTGAGAGCTCAGAGCAAGCCCTGAATTCATCATTGTGCGGACGAGAGTTCCTGGCATATAATGCTAGATAGAGCTATTTACTGGAAAAAGTGTTGGTTTATTTACATGCTAAACAGCACCACCTTCTAGGTTCCACTGACAAATGACAGCGTAGCAAGGAAGAGAAAGAAAAGGCAGTCCATCCTATTCCAGAGAGAAACACAGCAGGCCAGGCAGAGATTGTCACAAATCAAAACATCTTGACCCCATCATTATAAAATAGAACGTTCAGCTCCTTCACGGATCTCCTAAAGGAGCATCTTTGTTTTGTAACCAGAATCTTAGCACTGACACTGCATCCAGAATAAGGCTTGAGAGATTGGGTGGGGTGGGGGGTGAGGTGGGGTCTACAACGTGCTGCTTAATTTAGAAAATTTTTGTAGCACACTTCTTCAAAAACATGGGAAAAGTAATGTTTAATTTTTGTCAGAGGGCTCAAAAACAAAGCCAAAGGCACCCCCCAGCCCTCCCCACCGCACTTAGCAGCAACAAAAAAGGTGGAAAAAGTCTGCACTGATGAACAAAGACTGGCCAATGAATGGAGTGAATTGTTTTAATACAGTAAACAGGAGGTCTGAATAAAGAGATCAAAGGGGCCTGGAGGGTGGAATGCACCCACCACTGCAGTTGCCCACCGGCTAGTAAAAGAAATAAATTTGGGAGTCTTTGCACAGAGGGACACTGCCACTGATTCTAATCTAGTTGTTTATAGTCTTAATCAAGGCCCGTCCTGGAGCTTCCTCTGTAATTTTGCACTTTTTTGGTTTAGAATATAAGGTTTGAATTTGCACTTGATGTATACAAATTCTAACAGATACCAGGAAGGGCGTTGTGTAGGGAAACAAGACATGGGTATTATTCTGGCCTTGCCTGTTCCTTTCCATCCGAGCTTTGGCAAATAACTTTATCTCTGAGGAGCTGTTTTTAAATTGTGTGTGTTTATCTCCTGCTGCATATAGTATTTAACAATAATGGTTAAAACACCAAAATAAATCAGTTTTTTTCCTTAAAAATTCACATGGCTAGGGAGATAGCTCAGTAGAATAAGCACAAGGGCCTGAGTTCAATCCCTGGTTCTGAAAAAAAAAAAAAAAAAAAGAGTGGCTTAAAAATTCACTGAAGATTAGGCAGATGCAGTGACTGGGATCTCAGTTTGATCCCCAGAGTGCCAGGCCGGCCCCAGCCCAGGGTGCACTGAAACAGCAGCTGAGACTGGGCGTGATGGTACGTGCCTGTAATCCCAGGATTTAGGAGGCTGAAAATAGGAGAATCACTGAGTCTGATCTGTATAGTGAGACCCTATACTAAATACATTAATTTAAAAAAATCATATAAGAATTTATATTGATAGGATATCCATATTTTCTTTTCTCAATGGGTATTTAGTTTGCTGAGTGAGACGAAGTCTAGAAGGCTCTTTGAGTAACATTTATTGTAACAGAGAAGAGTTAAAGTTGATTAAAAAGTCTAGAAGGAGGTGGTCAGGCTGAGATGAAAGCAGCTGCACAGTTCCCTTTGAATTTCATTTCAGGTGGTCCAGGAACTACGGGTAATCCCACAGCAAAGCAGCATGTAGAAGTGACAATAAAAATGACTTTGAAAAAAGGAGATGGTTAGTGGCCTTGAAACTGACCATGTTTTTTTTCATAGATCCAAGTATAATCAGTGTGTTCAGTGAATAGCTTTGCAGATCACCAGCAGGCACTCACAACAGGTGACCTACGAGGACCAACATGTGACCACATTGCTACTGACCTTGGCTGTGCCTAGGCCAATAGCTAGGCTGGTAACCTGCTGGCAGCCATTGCCCTTCAGGGCATTCTTGCGCATTGCCTGGATGCCACGGCTCAGCCATTGCTAAGTGACACCATTACCAAGCAGCCATTGCCCTTTTCATCCAGAAGCTATTGAGTGTGAGTTTCCAGCAGTGACAAGCAGCTGCCTCCACTGAGGTCTGCAGGAAGAGTCCTTAGATAGTCAATAGTCATGGGACCAGCATAGGGGCCAGGGCCATAGGATCTAGGGAACCAGGTTATTTGCTCAGGAGATCCCAGGACCTGGAAGGTCAAGGGACCCATTGGTGTGTAGAAAGAGTCCCCTGTGGTGGTGGTAGAGGCTGACAGTGAGTAAAGCTTGATAATGGGGCACGTATCTAAAATACTGATCTGTGATCCCTGTGGAATTATATTGAGACCCCAGGAAGGGTATTTTTTATCTATCACAGTCAATTTAGCTTTTGGGTTGGAAGACCACTTCATGTCACTGTTTGGAGAAGACAGACTCATAAGAGAATGCGATGACTGTGAGCTTCCACTTTGTCCAAGCAAAGGGGCTTCCCTGGCCAACCCCTATTTCTGTGCTGGGCCCCTTTGCTCTTTCCTCCCTGCATCTGTCCTCCTTTGTTACACCACCTCCAGAGTTCTAGCTTCTGTAGAAGTAACTGTAAGATAGTGCATCTAAAGACTCTGCTCTGTGGTGGAGGAAGAGGACTTGGAGCTTAACGAAAGTGTGTCACTCACAGTGTCCCCAGCCTTGAGCTTGGTCCCTCTGGTGTGGGTAGGACAAGACCCAGGCTTTATCACTTTGTTATCTCTCAGGAGGCATAGAATGGATCAGAGTCCCAAAACAACATGAGACCTCAAACATAGCCCCAGAATAGAAGAGGAGAGGTAAACAGCGCAGTAGCTTCCTGGCTTGGTAGGGGTGGAATTAGAGAAATCTGCTTTGTGCCAGTCATTGTGACTATTTTCTCCTCAGGCTGTGTGGCCTGGGAAACGAGGATAACTTGGTGCCTCTCACAGGCTGGACTTTAGACAGACAAATGCTGGCAGGGGCTTCTGGCTTTGGAAGCACGTTTAGTAAACAGGCTTGTTTGTGGAAGGTCTTACACTCAGCTTCCTGTGTACAATAAGGGCCTATGCTGGGTCCACTCCAAGGACCCACACATCCCTGGACCCAGTGGGTCTCTCCTTTTCACTGGGATCCTCCTGGCTTATTGAGTTTTGTTCTGGCAGAAGAGTTCTTATTAATGAGGTCACCAGGCGTGATCTAAAGGAGCAGAAAAGTTTTTGTGATGAAATGAGCAGAACCAGGATTTGTTCCTTTTAATGAATTGTCAGAGTCCACTCCACATCCAAATGCATACCATAGGCTTGAAAGATGCCCTGAAATAGCATAAAAAGAAGAAAGCTTTTCAGTAAAAAATGGTACCTCCATCCAGGGTATAGAATATTTATCTTAGAAATATTAATGCTGTAAAGAACATGCCCCCATATTCTCAATGTTGATGGCTTCTGTAAAATAAAGTGGTGCATATTTTGTATCATTTGTAAGAGAAAATGTTTTAGATCATGTATGTGCATTGGGTAAGTTAGTGGGCTTTTTGTCTTCTTTTTTATGTCTTTAGGAGGAGGGATTTTGGGTGAAAATAAAATTCACAAGGAGATCTCCCTAAATCTGGACTCCAAGGGCCTCAGCCATGGACTACAGCTTCCGAATCTCCTGCCTGAGAGAGCTGCTTCTGCTCTGTGATTATTCTGTGCTCTTCACGGGCATCTTTAAATAGGGCTGAGGCAGAAAGTGAAGGTTTACATTGAACTCTCCAGGATAAACTGCCTAGACTGTTCCATACACTTTTTATTTTCATAATTATGGAAGTTAAACTTGAATCTTTTGGACTAGTGGGGACTATGCAAAAGTGAGCAACAACGTAAGCTAACAAAAAGAAAAATAAATAAAAATTGAGAAATTATTGCAAATATTAAGTAATTTATCTGGTAAGAAGGAACTTCAGTAGAGAACATGATAAGCAACCCATTTGGGACCCCACCTCTCTCTCTCAGAGGCTATTCCTTTTTTATTCGTTTATTGGATACAGGGTCTTACCACGCAGTTCACACTGCAGTGATCCTCCCGTCTCAGCCTTCTCAGTGGTGGGATTACAGGCATGGGCCCTATGGCCAGTTCTGGAGCCAGCACAGCATGTGGTACTGGGATTGAACTTGGGTCTTTGAGCTTGCTGGGCAGGTGCTTAGACCGCTAAGCTGTCTCCCCAGTCCTCAAAAGCTATTCCTACTCTCCAGTTTTATTTATTATCCCTTTTCTCCAATAAATGTTCCTATTCTTAAAAAATATGGGTTAAACTAAAAATGGAAGATTCCTAATACCTGTACTAAAAATTTACCAGTATTGCTTTAGAAAACTTCAACCAGAGGTGATGATGAATCATTTGCACCCAAGATTTCCAAAATTAAGGGACTGGGCTGATGAAATTCACCCTTTTGTCCCTATTTTTAGAACAAAATAAATTCAAACTTACTTTAGAAAGTAGGCAAGTATTCAGCTCCTTAATACTGTGATTTTATTCTGAATAATCACCTTTTCTCAATGCCTATTGTGTCTTTACTGCACCTCATGTCAGAATTTAATCTCTCTTTAAACTTAATTTAATGCCCAATTTAATCTCACTATGACAGCTAATAATTAAGAGAGCTCATGTTGAGTAGCTCAATGTTTGGCTGTGTTGGTCATGTATATGTGTCATGTACGATATTGTTTCATACCATACAATGTAATGAACAGCATCTCTTGATATGTTTACTTCTGAAGAACAAAATATCAACTTATTTCATCTTTTGAAAGTCAAAACATAAGTTTTCCTGACAATGGTGTGAACAGCAAAAAATTTCAAATATGACAAGAGGCCCAGTTCTGTCGTTCATATATCACATATGCGCATATGCAAATGCATGGATTAGGTGTGCTTGACAGGTACAAACCTGAACATTATGTGCACAGTGCCAAAATAACCGATTTGCCTTCATAGTAATTTTTTGGACTAGATATTTCCAACTTTATCCCTTTATCTTGACTGTAAAACCTTTTTAAAAGGCTTCTACTTGGAACCTCGATTTGCAAAACAGTCCAGGGTGGCTCTTCTTTGATCAGAGTATTCGTGGGGCTGAAGAAGGGTAGGGGGCCTGGAGGCACCCTCCCACCTCAGGGTCTGTGGTCCCCTATGCTCTTTGACGCCAAGTTGGGATTTCTGAAACACAGTTGAGGAATCCCTGGTCTGCACACTCTCCTTGTATCTGCAGCACAGCACTTCATTCTCATGACATAGTTGTGGCATTCCATTTCACAGATGGGCAATTGAGGTAGCAGATCAACTAGCCTTCTAACAGGCACATAACTACTGATTGACCAGAGCTAGAATTTGAACACAGACCTTCTTTGTTTTTTTGTACCGGGGATCAAACTCAGGACCTTGCTCTTACTAGGCAGGTGTTTATGCCACTGAGCTGTCTCCCCAGCCCCTTGAACACAGACCTACCGACTCCAGATTTTCACCAGTATTTCATATTGATTATGACAATAAAAATAGGTTCAGAGCTTCCACATGGATCCAAGAAGGGTGAGATAGGGTTCACACACATGTTCCGCAGTGCTTTCCTAGTGCAACAGCCCTGGCTGAGCCTAGTCACTGGGTCACTTTCCAAGACTGGCCCAGAGAGTTGTGAAATGCATGGGAACCCTGTCTTGCCAGCTGTACATCTGGCTCCTTCTCTACTACTAGAGAAAGCACACTGGAGGACAGGTGTGAGGGCAGTGTCAGTAGCTGGATCTGTTTTTATTTATGAGCAGGGCAAACTGTCACAGATTTTAGTATTTTGGTTACTAGAGGAAGCTATGCCCTTCTCCATCCCCATGAGAAACATAGCAACCACAATCATAGCGTTCAACACAGCGAGGTGGCACTTCATTCTGCATATGGCAGATGTGTTAGGAGACGGTCCCATGTTCCCTGAGTGCTCCTAGTTCAGCCTGCCTTTTCTTAGATTAGAAGAAGCAGCAGCCACAAAGTAAGATGATGGAAGAAGAGAAAGTAGGAGGGAATGTTATGAAAGTGGGAAACAGCAAGGTGAAGATCCTGCAGAACCATTTTGGAGGAGAGAAACCTGCAAGAATAAACATAGGACTGTATCATCTCTGTCCCTATGAGCGTAAACCGGGGCATGTGCAGTAGACGCACGAGAGAACTTCCCGACAGTGCCGAGGGTGCGGCAGACTAAGATGGTAACAAGTGGAGCTGAGAGGGCCAGGGGAAATTCTCACTCATCGAAACAGCTGAAGTTAGTTCTCGAACGTGAGTTTAGGGGTCCATGATGCCCTCTAGATTCCTCACAAAAGATTCTATGAATCCATGGCCGTCCGAGTGGCAGAGAACTTGTAGCAGACAGATCTTAGGCACACAGCAGTAGTGATGTCCTACGGGATGTGAATCAGTGCTGTGGGAGGCTTGGCTTTGTGTTCAAGGCATTTGGGAAGGAGGTTTATAAAAGGCAGACAGCGATCAAGGTGAAACTTCTCAGAGACCTGGAAAGGCTAATTTACATAGTAAAGCTCCAAGCACACAGAGCCAGCAGTATCTTGAAAACTTAGTTCAGAATTGTCCCTCCTGCACACATTTCTTCACACCCTAAGAAACAGTAGCGCCCTGGGAAAACCCGGTTTGGGAAGTGCTGATGTATAGTAGTGTTCTTGTCAAGAGTGTAAATACAGTCAGAGAGTAGGCAGATACACAGATATTCATGTCTGGAGCCAAAATTCCTAATTTCACTGTAGGCTCTCTCTACCCCTGACCAAATCAAACACCGTCCCTCAGGACTTGCCAGTTTGCCCCATCCATTTGAGCTTACCCAGTGCGACCTGTCAATTCCCGCTTCTCTTCCTCAGTTTACAGGACTCTTCCTCACGAAGTGTGATTTGCACCAAGCATGCACTACACACAGAGCGAAGAGCTGCTAGCAGGGTAGGAAGGAGCTGACGGTCTCGTCCCCCAGGACCTTCTGGTTCAGCACCTCTGACCCAGGGCCTGCCCAAAGTCTCCTGGTGTTCTTGGCTGTTTGGAACTTTGTAGACACTGTGTTTATACAAATCCTATTCAATCCTACCGTATTTCATTTGTAGAATAGCTCTTTTAACTTTTAACTTTGCTAAGAACAGACTCCATACCAAACATCGGTGCGTGCTGCAGAGGGGGCTTGCCTGGGCAGCAGGTAGCCTCCAGCATGCCAAGTCATCCATTGGCGAGGGAGTCTTGATTGTTAGTGTAAGTCTTAAATCCATTTGACATAAGAAGAAATACAAAACTTTCCCACTGGTTTAGACATATGGATAGAGAGACAGTGCTGGATATTCCCTTGCTATGCCCTTCATAGCCTCCAGTCCCATAAAGCAAATGAAAGGTTCTTTCCTAATTTAGCTTCAAATTCATATTTAAATTTATATGTATGTATACCATACATACATATAAACATGTCTAAAGTGCACTGAACTTATTTTTAAATTAAGTGATTTGAAGAAGAGATAGGAAATTTAATAGCCACTTAGCCCAGTCATATATTTTTTACCTTTACAATCTTTTGGGGCCAGGGGGACAGCTCAGTAGAATAAGTGTTTCCCTGGCAAGCACAAGATCCTAAGTTCAATCCCTGATACCAGAAAAAAAAATTCTTACAATCTTTTGGGCTCTTTATTTCTTAATTTTTTTCTTCTATTCAGTATTATCCCTTAGAATTTACTTAATGAAAATATTTTAAAGCTATTACTCATGCTGGAGCATTCATTACTATATGTCTTTTGTGCACAATCAGCAAACTCCACATTCCCAGTTTGGCTGTTATACACACAAATTAAGGAATGTACTTAAATGAATTTGATTAATATGCAGCAGTTTAAGATCCACTTTGTATTATTAGTACAGAAATTTTCTTCATTGAATGCTACAGAATCAGAATGCTGTTTGCTTGGGAAAGCTGTCTCACACACACACACACACACACACACACACACACACACACACACCACAAATAATGTAAGGCTAAGATTTTCATAATTATCATAATTCACTCATTAAAATATTAGCAAACTGTCACAACTGCAAGAGATTCTCCATGCATGGAATTTTCCATCTTTTGCCTGCACTGAAGATATACATGCATATGCATTTCCAGTGCCAGAGAGTGTTAAATGGAAACCCCATTTCTGCATTTTATTAGCAAATTTTGCAAACTACAAACAGCTTGAGTGTTGTATAAATTTATAGTTGTACTTGCACATTTGTGATGGTGATTTTTAGCACGCAAGTTTTATCTAAGAGCTCTTACTTGGAACTGCACAGAGCAATTCCAAAACCTCAAAACTAAAGGAATATAAAATTGAAGTGCCTTTACAATTGAGTGATTTATACATTAAAGTATTTACTTTAAAACAAGATTAAAAATATTGCACTCCTAGAAACATTCTCTCCTGCTAGGAGCACTCAAATGAAAAATTTCATCCATTTCAAACTGATTTTTTGCCTGAACAATTCTCACATATTTTCCTAAAACCTAGTCATGTCAAATGATTTATTTTACCTTAACAATATTGTGCAAGTAGCCAAGAAAACTCAAGTGCTGAAGGGACAGAAGGTAGTTGGCCAATTAGGCGCTCAGCATTATTTTGATTTTTTTATACTTTCCCATACTATTCTCTTCTTACCCTCTGACATGTTTCTGTCCTAGGAGTATTTAGCCAAATTCAAGATACAGAAAGTATTTTAGATCAAAATTCTAAGAAAAGATAAAGTGGGAAATTCTATATTTTTTTTCCTGCAGAAGTAACAGAAAGAGCCCAGAGAAGGTATTTAAAGCACACATCCATTTTAAATGTCCCCTTCAAAGATGCACCTCATTCCCCCATCCCCATTTCACAGTGTAATACCATCGGTGTGACCCCAGTGCCACCTAAGTATTTTGCATCTTATTAATGATGACTGATGAGACACCAAGCTACCCGGCTTCAACACTGGAAATTATATTTCAATCACATAATTGATGGCTTCCACACTTTTCTTTTTCTTTCAACACATAAATGTTTTTTTTCTACTTCAGATGATTGTCACTTATTCACTATCCTCAGTGGCAAATTGTTTTTGAAAAATCGATTTTAAGGAAAACAAACAGTGTATAATGTTTTGGAGAAAGAATTGCTAGGTAGGAAAGTTAATGGAGGTCGGTTGTTCTCTGGATAGGTTCATATCATCAACCTATAAAGAAAAAAAAAGATAAAGAATGTGGCATACATCTCAATTTGTGATATATCAAGTCCTATGTGAGGAAGGTACAAGCAAGGTCTAAATTGTGAAATTCAGTATTTTTGTTTTTTTGGCTTAAGAAGAAAGTGGCCATGACAAAGTGGGTGGTGAGCTTTCTCTAGGGTAGATTCCCAGATATTTTGATTCCATCCAGTAAGTCAAAGAAATCATCCCTGTTTTTCTAAATAGAAAGACGATAGGCTGGAGAGATGGCTCAGTAGAATAAGTGCTTCCGTGGCTAGCACAAGGGACTGAGTTCAATCCCCAGTTCTGCCAAAATACAAACAAACAAACAAAACAAGCCCTAAATAGCAGGACCACAAGCAAACAGTCAAACATTTTGGACAAAGTTCTTATTTTGATCCACTCTTTTTCTTGATGAATTCTCTTCCTATGACCACATAGAGAAGTGAACAGGGGAGAAGAATGCCAGCCAGTGAAGACTTACCCTGTCACCATGTAACTCTATGATGAAAGAAAATTGAGTATAAGTGTGTCTCAAGTATAAGTGTTTATATTGTAAAAGAGAAACACTTATTGAGTGTGTTTCTCTTTTACAATACCCCATCAGAAAAAAATGATTCATTTTTGTCACCTTCACACATACCATCTGGGGTATGGAAAGCCATAATCTGTTGATATCATTCATCAAATGTTATTGTGGTTTCTATCCATCCCCTACATATACTTTATTTTTTCTAATTCCAAGGTATCTGTTTGAGTAAAATGAAAAATTAAAATACGAGACTCTCAAAAGTTGTTTTTGCCTCTTCACCATTATTTAGTGACACATTTAACTTTGCAAAGCCAGTTGTTTGCTTATAATTTAAACAGAGGTTAATTTGCAATGAGACAGGAGAAAAATGGTTGACTACCATTAAATTTTGTGTAGAAAGCACAATTAATGGCATTCTACCCCCAGTTTTTGGACGTATTTATTATATGCACATCAATCCGAGTTCTTCTGTAAATAACAGCATTTTCTTTTTTAATTAATTTTATTGAGAAAAAAATAGCAGCGAGATAGTTTCAAAACCAATTAATAGGACAGTTTCAATAATTAATACACTGTATATTGTCTTCATAGTGGTTATTCATAGTACAAGATGCAGATACGATATCCTGTCCAAACACTATTAATACAAATCTTTCTTCTCACTGAATTAAGAGAAAGTAGCTGTATATCTATCCTAACTATTTTGCATATACAGTTATAAAATGGTCCTATATTTGTATCCCCTTGTTTTGTTTAGTTTTGCCAGAGATAGGTATGCCATTGCCATTTAAATATTGTAGGTGTGTGTGTTTTCACTATTTTGAATAGAAAGGTGTATTAGTCTGGGAATAAGGAATTTCAATATTTCTGGGAGGTTTGAAAGAGCAGGCTATGTCCGCTGGCCTCCAAGTATGAACCCCCAGGACCATTTTGTAGAATCTGAATACTAGGGCACTGAGTTAGAAACCTACAGCAGTAAATGTGACCTCCAGAGTCCCAGGTAAAGCTATTTTCCAGGGAATAGAAAGCTACTGCTGCAATTGCCGGCTCTAGCAAGTTCACTACCCAGGGTGCAGTCTGCAAATAAGACACTGCAGCCAGAGTGTGGATCTCAACTCTGTGCTAAGTCCCCTTGAGGAGAATGGATGTCTCCTGTCCCTCCACACGGCTTGGCCCCACATTCAGGACCTGTGAGAGTACATGTCACTGGCCAAGGAGAAATCACATCTCATTCTTTAGCTTCAAGGAACTCTGGAAAATACAGTTTTAAAGACTTTTTGTTATTTTTCTTAAAAACAAAAAAAAAATATTGTCCTTTATTTACAGATGGACATTGAAGTGGATCTAATTTGGTTTTATTTTTAAAAGCCTCCAAAGACAAAAAGAAGCTTTTTAAAAATTTTATTGAAGAACAAATAGCAATGAGACAGTTTCAAAGCAAATTAGTAGGACAGATTCAATAATTAATACATTGCATATTGTTTTCATAATGGTTTTTTGTTGTACAAGGTGCATATATGATATTCTATTTACAAACACTATTACAGCAGATGTTTCTAATCAATGAATTAAGAGAATGTAGCTGTATACTTATCTTTTTTTAAAGTGGAATTATAGTACAGTTTCAATAATTAATACTTTTTACATTGTTACCTTCCTAGTGGTTATCCATAGTACAAGAAGCAGACAGGATATCCTTCCCAAACACTATTAGTGCAAATCTTTCTTCTCATAGAATTATGCAGAAGTACTGCGTATTTATCCTAACTGTACTGTTTATACAAACACAGAATGGTTCTTCCTTTGTATCCTCCCCCCCCTTTTTTTTGTTTAGTTCTGCCAGAGATAGGTATTCTATTGCCATTAAATTATTATCGGTACTTGCATTCAGCAAAACAATCCAACACAGTCCAGCAGTCCACTATAATAGTGGGTTATCCGAAGAAGTTGTTGACTAGAGCCATTTATAGCTCAGCTTATTATTATGGCCTTATTTTATATACCTCATTTTTATACTTTTCTGCTGGATGGTTAAGACCGAGATAAAGCAAGACCTATATAACAAAAAATATAACTTTTGTATCTGATGAGGTCAATCAAGTCCCCTCAGGGTTTATCCTATAACCCTGTACCTCACTTTGTACATCCTTTGTCAGTGTCAGTCATGTGGATGAGTCACCGCCATTGCTGGACCAGTTTGCTTTCTGTGAAAGCCTGAGAGAAAGTTTTCTCTCCATGTGACTCTCCTTAGTCACACTATAGATCATCGATCCCATTCCTCTGTGGCTCCATAATCTCCTTGATCAGAATATTTGGGGCACAACTGAGTTCCATGATGTTATAGTACAGGTTCTCCTATGTCTTGAGTCTTCACTGACCTTGAAAGGCTAAGGACAAAATGTTGGCTGACCCTCCAAAATGGCCCTTCCATTTCTCCAATTTTTGATCTGCAATCTTAGGTTGTTAACCATCCAGAAGAGAAGCTGATTATTACCCTGCAACATATGCAGTTCAGTTTACCCTAACTATCTGACTAAATTCTTTTTAGTTATTGTTATACTTTTCTATTTGTATTTCTTCTTTTGATTTCTTATACTAGGGAGACTATACGATATTTGCCTTTTTGTTATTTATAATCCATAAAATCATGCTACTGGGAAATTATAGGAGAGTTGAGATAGTTTACCAAATCTACTTCAGTATTTCACAGACTTAAATTCTATTCTTGACTATGTATTGAATGCTTCACAATTTATTACTAACTTAGTGCTATTCTTTTTTTTTGAAAGGATCTTATATGTAATTAACTTTTTTTCCATTTATTTTTATTTTATTAAAATACAAATGTCAATCAGACAGTTTCAAAACACCTTAATCATACAGAGTCGATGAATTAATACTTAGCAAACTATTTTCATAACGTTTTGGTATTGTACAAGGTGCATGTAATTATCTTAAATCCCTTTTGCAATTACCCTATATTACTTCTATCTCAAAGAACAAAACTGATCTTTTATTGTGGGGGGTGTACATGCCCTAGAAAGATACTCACATCTTAATAGCCAGAACCTGTAAATATGTTACATTGTATCAAAAAGGGGAATGAAATTTTCACATGGAATTAAGGTTGTTAATCAGCTGACCTTGACATGGAGAGGTTATCTTGGATTATTGAGGACAGGGCAATGTGATCACAGGAGTCCTTAATTATGGAAGAGGAGGTAGAAAAAGAGGTCAGGGTGGCACAGCATGAGAACAGTTAGCTTCAGGGTTGTGAATCCAAAACAATTAACTTTTGGGCTGTGAAGATGGAGGAAGGGGCCATCAGCCAAGGGACACTGGCAATCTCTTCTAGATAGAGATGGAAAAGAAATGGACTCTTTCTTAGGTCTTCCAGAAAGAAAGAAGTCCCACTGACACCTGAGCCTTAGCCTGCAGAGAACCAGACTTCTGAAGTATAGAGCTGTGGAATAATAGATTTGTGTTGTTTTAAGCCACTGAGTTTATGAGAATTTTTATAGTGGCCATCAGGAACAAATAGTTTTGATATCTGACTCACTTTTCCCCATTAGCTTTGACACAGCAGCACACAACATCATGCTGAGTAATGCTTTCAGTTTTTTTCTATATAGACTGATCCTGCCTGCCTGTTTGTGCGAGCTAGGAAGCTCCCCCAGATCCCTGGCCTTCACCTGGTCACTCAGTGCCCAGTTTCACAATGCCTATAGCACTGTCCCATGACCCACTATTGGGCCAGCAGGCAGTGTGGTCGGGTGCTGCAAGTGCTGCTTCCTTCCTCTGCTTGCTCCTACCACTCCTGCCGCCAAGTCACAGCAGTCAGAGCTTTGTCTGGACTCAGTCCTTGTTTGTACAAAGAAAGCCCAACTCTAATTCCCAGGTGCAGATGGGATGCTTCTGTCTAGATCCTCATATGGTAATCAAGTCTTCCTGGTCCTTCTGCTTCAGTGTCCTGAGCCCTGCGGACCTCTGGCTGATAACATGGTTTCTGCTTTATATTATGTTTCTGATTCCTAAGGATGTTTTGTTTACTTTTGAGGCCTCCCATACTTTTAAATATATAATGTTTATTATATATATATATATATATATATATGATTGACTGCATATTTTATATTTTGTTGTGGTTTTCTTTGGAGCAGAATAGAGAAATCCTGAGCCCCACCTGGACCACAGAAATGTCTCATGGAGGATGGAGGCGGACAACACTGACATTTCACATAATTCTGCACCCCAGATTTACACTGTTGTTTAGATGAAGGAATAAAATAGTGGTTAGATATTTCCATTGCTATCAGCAATTTGCTTTCTGCCTTCCAAGGCATGTCACTTTCCTCAACAAATAATACCCTCTTGGCAAAAGGCTTGGCTGGTTGAAAATTATAAGAGAAAGTTTCATTGTATTGCACTTTAAGGCGATTGTTCCAGAAATTCATCTTGAAACTTGCTATTTCAGGAAGCTGGCTCAGCTCCTGTTTTTTTTTTTTTTCCTTTCTTTCTTTCTATAGTTCATCCATTCCATAAATTGGCTAGGCGTGACTTGAGGATGATTGTTAGGGTCAGGAGCGGGGAGGAACAGAACACCAGGTGTTACATTAAAAAAGGTGGCATAAGTCCCTGGTTTAGTCATGTACTTTAAGAGTGTGGAAAATAGCTGTTCCCAGTTAACACCAGAAGTGCTCATTAAACTGATTTTCTGTTGGGAATGATTCTCCAAAATGTCGCAAGCTATCAACTAGCTAAAATTCTATCAGGATGATGATACCCACTGAGTTACAAGTTGTAAGAAATGATCTTGAAATAAAGGCTTTGCGGGCAAATTAAAATAGTAATAATTTCGTTTAATGTAATGATATCTTTTAAAAAAATCCTTTCATATCATTCAGCCAAAATTATATATTTGGACACAAGATGAACCACTAAAGAAGATCTCTAATTGTATGCAGTGTGCCTGAAGGCAGATTGAAGATGTAATTCAGATGCCTGGGCACAGCAGAAGATGGCTTTGACGATGACACTGCAATGGAACTCCATCGTAGTCACAAACGGCCACCATGTAAAATTATTTCCCAGAAAGAGGAAGCCGGGGAAATGTGACAGCTTCCTCCATAAGCTCTGTAATCCTGGCTACACTTCAAGATCATATTTCTGCATGTGCAGACTTCTCTGTTAAGCCCCCATACCTATCAGATCAAATTCTGACATCTAAAAATCTCAGTATTGTGTAATTGATAGTGTTTATTTTTCCGAAATTCAGCTGATTCTTTAGCTTTCTTTGTTTAGCTTATGCCAATAAGATATTCTTTCACTTGGTTCACTTTGGCTCACTCCTGCCAGTGCCTGCTCTTTCTCTGTTGCATCCTCAGGCTAACAAAGCTCCTGTACATATCTGGAGGTGAAAGGGGAATTATTTCAACCAAGAATACACCATTTTAATTATTTACAAGGAATTAGGACTGTCATTCAGTGCACGAACACAATCTTAGTGTGCATGAGGCCCTGCATTTGACTCCTAGCACCAGGAAACAAAACAAAAAAACCAGACAAACAAGACTTAAAGTAGTTATGGAAAACAATATGCAATGTATTAATTATTGAAACTGTCCTACTAATTTGATGTGAAACTGTCTCATTGCTACTTGTTTCTCAATAAAATTATGGAAGAAAAAAAAGAGCTACCAGAACACTCAGAGGGTTTTTTTTAGCAACATTGTTATGAGAAATATACAAAAAGAAATAATTTATCTCTATTGAAGAAAGTGATCAATTTGTTCTTTGAAATGCATCTTTGTATATGACCCTACTGAATATTTTACAGTCTGATATCTGCCACTTGAATATGATAAAGGAAAAATATAATCCATTAAAAAAAAAGTAGTTATGGCTAGTTGCAAATAGAGGTAGGTGTGTGTGTGTGTGTGTGTGTGTGTGTGTGTGTGTGTGTGTGTGTGGTGCTGGGGGTTGAGGGACTGCACTCAGAGCCTCTCTAAGTTGTTTTCCTTTTTCATTTTTATATTGTTGAGTTACAACTCACCATCCATCTGTCTTTCAAAGCTTTTACACTTAACTATAGTTCAATGACCACATGCTTTTCTATAGAATTTTGTAAAGATACACAAGTAATATTGACAAATGACTAAGAACTCAAGTGACTGATTTTGAATTTCATTAGTTTGTGTCTTGCTCAGGCAGGATTCCCATACCAGAATGGTAAGAGTTCTCCCTGTTCTAATCCATACTGAAGCATTAAAATGCACCCTCCCAGACTCTCCAAATCACCTGGTTTCTTTACTTCTCTTTCTTGCTCGCAGATTAGATAGCATCCCTTCTACCCCATGGATTTGAAACTTCAAGAGACAGGGGCTCAGAATCCATCTGGCCCTTACACTGTGAGCCCTGCTTTCTGCTTCCTCCTTCAACAAGACGGACTTCCTTTTCAGCCTTCCCATACACCTTTGAATGCAGTCCATGGGGTGGCCAAACAATGGATTCCTCACTATTCATGGTTGGCCTCTGGGGTGGTTAGAGCACCCACAGGCTTCTTGGCTGGTGAGTCTGGGCTTGCTATCTAGCCTTCTCATGAAGCCTGTCCCATTTACATCTGTCTCCCAAACCTTTGGCCCAGTTTCTCAGCTGCTTTTCTGTTGAATCTGAGATCCATGGGAGAAGAGCTGTGAGCTCTAGTCTGCCACTCGGCTAGGATGTCAGTGCCTTGGGCTTCATGAATCCAAGGTAGAGCTCAGAGATGGGAAAACACAATGAAAAAAAAGTTATATCTCTGGCCCAGATCAAAAGTCTCTCAACTGTTTCCAGACATTGGGAAAGAGAGTTGAGGTTCAGGACAAACTCCTTGCTTAGGTCTTTCCAGAAGGCGGAGGTGCAAACCCATTCCAACTTCAGGACAGGGCTCATCAGGAAGTTTCCACTTCTACAAAGGTGCGCATGGTACCTCTGGTACAGGTGTGGCACCTTCTGTTTGTTCTCTGCACGAGTCCTCCTAATAATGCACCAGTGAAGTTCTCCAAAGGGCATAACTGAAGCCAGCAGGCAGAACTGTGAACAGAGGGAGAGATGATCAGTCTTTTCAGAGGCCCCAGAAAGGCTTAGATAGACCAACAAAAAGACTATGGTTAAGCTGGAGATGGGGACAGACTTTCGTTTTGTTGTTTCATTTCATAAAACCAGCAACTTGCTTTCCTACTTGCCTCCTGTATGAAAGAGAGAAGCGGGATAAAATCCTCCTTATTTAATCACTCTTCTCATTTGTCAGTATATACACACACAGCCTTCCATGTGCGTGGGAACAGGAGCTGAAAACAAAGGAGAGACTCTGACCCAGAGACTTGAAGCTCCAGGATTCTGACTTGGTACTTGCCTGCCAGTGGTCTTTGGTCCTCGGTTTTTTTCTTCTGCAAAGAAAATTGACAATAATCAAGCTCTGCTGATATCCTGGCTTTGTTAGGTGGGAACCAATCTGAAAAGGGATCAGCGGGCACTTGGGAAAGACTCCATGGACATGTTTAGGAAACAGCTGGCAGACAATAAACAATGGAGCAGGCTCTGTGCTGGGTGCAGAGTGCTAAAGTTGCAGGCAACTCTGGCTTTGAGGAGACCACTGCATTTAGAAACTAGGAGGTAGACCGAACCCCCAAAGTTATGGCATCATCATCATCATTTCTATATCATTTTCTATTTATGTCTTCTTGTTTCAAAAATTAATGCTAAGAGGAATAATGGTCAGTGAGTACTAAGCACTATGTCAGAGTTGGGGGACAAAGAGGAGGACTCCCCCCTTATCATCAACATCTTTTTTTCAAACTGCAACCACAATCTTCACATTGCTAGTCGCTGAGTCTTTCTGGTTCCGGAAAATGCTGGAGCCCACCTGCTCAGAGTACGTGTCAAGAAGATTATGCTTTGAGACATCTGAGGAGCACTTCATTATAAATAAAAGGCAGTTCTCAGGCTTTAGAACACTCATGAAGAATGTCTCTAAAGTCTCACTGCCTCTAATTCATTATATAATTTATTGTTACGCATTTGGATCCCTTTCACTGAATGGTGAGCAAAAGAGGTAATTTTTATTCTTTTTTCCCCAACAAGTCAATACAGGAAAAAAAGTTCCTATGCATTATAGCTATGTGGTCTCCCACAGTGCCCTTTAATTTGAAAGAAGATGAAGGATTATTATAGAAATGCACCAAAAAATTTTAACACAAAATGAGCAGAGCTGTTTTGTTTCTGCGAGTGGTGCAATATTTTCTCATGGTTATGTTCTCAAAACACGAATCTGTGATAGTTTAAGAGCTGAATATATAATTTAATACTGCCCAAGGCCAGCATTAGCTAAAGCAGATGTTTGCAAAAGATGCATGTCTTTATTGGAGGGTTGTGCTGCCCTAATTCAGTCCATTTCACTGTGTCTCCATGTCCCTTCTCCACCTAACCCACACTTCTGCGAGGATGGAAACCAAAATGCCTCCCTTCAGGGTACATCTATAAATGCCCATAATGCACATGACAATGAAGCTACCCATGGTGGACAGGGTGGTCCTTTTGGAGGCCTATTTTACTGTTGGTATGCCACCGAATCCCTGAATCTCACTATTGGAAACCCCCCAGTACTGGTTCTCCTTGTCTGGCTCCTCAGTGATGTCCTAGCTAAACGGATGAATGCTTTCAGTGATGCTTTGCTTGGTGACAATGCAATTAAGGAAATAATTTGAGGATGGTAGCTAAGAAGGTGCCCCAGCTTTAGAACCAGGAGTCTTGAAAGCCTTGCCCTCTCTGTCCTATCTGAGTGGCCTTATGCTAAAGTATCTTGTCTGCCTTGGATTGCTCCCAGCATTTCCCCACAGGGTTGTCTTGTGGATTCAGTGAGATAGTGGACACAAAACCTTTCACAAAATTTCTGGCATATTCTAAGAAGTAAATAAATGCAAGTTGCTGCTATAGTTTAAGTTTTAGTTAATATCTTCATGGAGGTTGCAAACTTTGATTTTGGTTCTGCACATGGAACGAGCTAGCTCACACAAGTTCATCTCTGTTCTACAGAACTACCTTTCTAATGTTTGAAAAATCATCATCATCTTTACTTTTTTTCTCTTCATTCTTGAACTCTTTGTTGTAACCCAAGTACATTCCTCTCTCCAAATGTCCATGTTCCCTCTCATCCCTTGGCCTTTTGTACACCCTATGTTCTTTCAGCCTGGACTCCCACCCTTCACTCTTATCTCATTCTGCCTGGTTACCATCAGTTTATCTTTCAGGTCAGAAGTAAAGAGCCACCTCCTCCTGGAGGCCTCCCGTGATCCCTAGGGCAGAGTTGGATGCCCTGCGCTGTGTACCTGCTCACTGTAGCTTCCCAATCCCAATGTCTTATTATTGCTTATTTGTTCACCCCCAGACTGCAAACTTTACAGAGAAAACAACTGGGCCAGCAATCTTTATTATTCAGTTTCCAATACCTGTTATGATCCTTTGCCCACATTAGGTATTCAGCAAATATTTACTGAACTTTTAAGAAACATGAATGTGGACTGGTCCTGCCCATTGATAAAAATCACATCTGCTTTGACCACAGTATGTAGTTGCCATTTGATCTATTTGAATCCATGATTTCCAACGGTTGGTAATTAGAAAACGGTCAACAGACCTGCACCTCTCTAAACCCTCAGCATGATGCAGCATGAAGAGTTGTTCTTTTAGGATCACTCAGTACTACTTAGGCTCATGGGGCGTATTTCCCACACAATTAAGGAGTACAGGGAGATCTGTTAAGAAAGACTCACAAGTTGCTTCTTATGACCTTTTAATTGAGATGGAATATTTTTGTTCTCTGCCCCTTTCCTTTCCCTCCAAAAAGACCTCTGGCAGGCAAGTGCCTATCTTGGGCTCACTTCTCCTAATCACTTGCATTTTGGACTCTTTTTCATTCGGGAAAAAGCTACTCTCTTATCTATGTACTAAAAGGATGTGCTGGTTATAGTCTTTAAGTGATTGTGGCAAGCTGACTTTTTAAAAAACTATATTCAAAGCCACCACTTTGGTAATAATTATTTCTTACTTTACTCTTTTCACAAATTTTTAAATAATTTTCAGATGATTGTTTAAAGAAAGATACACCAGTAGCCTTTATATATAACAACATTCCTGGCAATTTGAAAATGTAGTTATTCAAAGAAAATGGATAGTTAAAGTTTTATAATAAGGGCTCTGGAAGTGACAAGAATGTTTCTTTCAGCGGGAATAATCATGTCAAGCAGAGGGCAGCAGACAGGAAGCTTTTCTTAAGGAGAATTTCATCCACCAACACCCGCCTCAGTCTGAATGAAGGAGCCGCAAAGGGTCACGATAGGGAAGACGCAGCTGTCCGAGCTGGTTATAGCTGCACAGCCTGAAAGCATCATTGCTGTTTCCCTTCCAGTTGAAAGCACGTGTGAGAGGCATTGATCTTGGCTAGCTGGGCCTGAACACTTCGGCAAGAGGAAGACCAATTAGATCTAGCAGAAACTGGCTTGCTCCTGTGGCTGCAGAGAGAGCAAGGAGGACATAGAGTTGGTGGCACTACGTTATCTGCACTGTGGGCAGGCACAGGGGTGATGGTCCTTGCCCAAAGGGCACTGCAGGTTTTTAACTTGTGGGCCTGATCTTAGCCTGGCCCAGCAGCCTGGCAGTGTGACCGACCCTGCCTCTGGATGCTTCTGCACAATGATTAAGCAGCTGGAGGAGATGTCAAAGCCAATGCCCCACTTTCAGCTGACATCGTCCCTGTCTAAGGTGTTTGACTGGTCAAAGTGAGTCTGACTGCCGCCGATGAAACCAAGCTCCCAACTTCAGATGTGTGAGTTTGAGCACAATTTGAGATCCATAGTGTGTCCATTCAATCTTCTGTTTCTTTTTTTCCTGCAGAGGCTATTTTTCAAGTTGTATACGTGTGTGTTAAAGCTAAGGGACACCTGTCAAAAAATTGTTTCCTTTAAAATGGTTTTTGTGCTTGTTTTTTCACAGAGAAGGGAACGTTTTATTTTCCTTTACTGTTTGTCTTCCTTCGTCTGACAAAGACCAAGCCATAGCCGCCATCCCCAGCGAGTGAGAACAGAGAAGGGATTCATATCAGGGTCTTTGTTTAACAGCAGCGACTGTGGCTCCCATTAAACAACTTTTACTTCCTCTCCAAGTAGCGGAGAAACTGTCTTTACTCAACCGAAATGTCAAACGAGCACCGTCCTTAAATAAGAACATGAATTTGACCTTTACCGGATGTCTTCATTCTTCAACATTCTTTAGAGATACACACTTGGAAAAGTTAGTGCTTACGATACCCAGCACAGATGCTTTCTGCTCCGTTGTTTTCAACCTGCCCGAGGCTTTCTGATGTGGACAAAATGACTATTTCTGTCATAATGGAGCACAATTATTTATCCACCTAGTGGAGCTGAGGAAATAATGTTTAAACTAAAAACACAGAATGGGTTGTTTCTGCCACAGACTTCCCACAAAAGCAGAAATCTTACTTCCTAAGTAGAACCAGACCCTCACTCCATTCTTTGCCCAGAAGAAAAAATTACATGGCTTTTAGCTTTAATGGCCTTTTAGGCTTGTCGCCAAAAGAAGTTCCAAAAAAACTTTGCTGGTCCCAATTTGCCCTTTCAGCCCAGTTCTTTTGTAAGCGGGGAGGGGAGCAGCTGGAGAGCATCCAACATTGGGGCCCTATGAAATGAAGCTGGAGGCCAAAGAACCACTCTGCACAATTGAGAGGAGAGAGTAAGAAGCCCCCACCCTCCCCAGTCGCCAGGGATCAGACGGGGACAGAGCCAGTCCCCTGGACGGTGGGCGCAGCTTAATGGGTGCAGTGACACAGTCAGGTGTGTGACTGCTGAGGTGGGTCGGGAAGATTGACCGTGCTTGGGTAGGTGGTAAAGGTTGACTGCCCTTAAGGTGCATTCAAATTCACAATTCTAGGGCTGGCCAAATAGCTGAGAGGATTAAAGCACCTGCAAACAGACACAGGGGCTGGGGGTTTGATCTCCAGGCCTGTGATGGCTGCCTCACCCCTCGGGCTTGATGAGATGGCAATTGAGACTGGGCGTGGTGGTGCGTGCGTGTAATCCCAGCGCTCAGGAGGCTGTAAACAGGAGGATCACTGTAAGTCCAAACTAGTAGTGACTCCCTGAACACCCTGTAGATCCTTCCCTAAACAAACAAAAAACAAACTCACACATTTCTGTCCTCTACAAGCAAACCTGGCCCTTGCTCTTTTTCAATATTTGGTACAGCATCTCACTACCCAGCTCAGACTCGCAATGATTCTCCTGTTTCAGCCTCCCTGGAGCTGGGACTACAGGTGTGTACCACCACACCCAGTCTTGGTGACTGACTTGGCGTACTCAGGACGGGGCTGACACTGCATGTGTTACTGGAGATTGAACCCAGGTCCTTGTGCTTGCCTAGCAGGTGCTTAGACCACTGAGCTATCTCCATGGCCCTTGAAGGGTTTATCTTAATATTTCACGTTTTCCACCTGAGCAGAATCAGTAGCAGAAGACACTTCTCTAACGTGTCTAGGCTATAGAGATTTTAGGAGAAGAATCTAGAACAGTCAAGCCAAGGACACCAGGATGCTAGGGAGCAATGTCCATCCTTGCCTGGCTGGGTGTTATCTACCCACTAGCTTGTTATTTCCCTCTGAAATTGATGAAGGTTAGGTGTCCCTGGGAAAACCATCATGGGCTCAGGTTTGATTCTCAGAGACACCGACATTCTGTTTAGTTCTGTCCTTTATCTGTCTAACCATTTTTGTGCTATTGAGGTTGAACTCAATTTAGTCGCTGGTTTCAAAGGTCTTGGAGTTACCCAGACAGATTGGACACCGACAGGAATAGCCATCCTGTTTTTTTTTTTTTTTGAACTTGGATGACCTGCGAAGGATAGATAGCTCTGGGGGGAGGGAGGTTCTGGGTCCCCTAGTGGAGCAAAGATAGCTCCAAGGAAGCTCATTCCTGGTAAGGATTTGCAGAGGCTAGAGACTCACATTCTAGGCTGAGTTGCACACACATACACACACACACACCACTGTCTCTAGCCTGCAGGTTCTCAAGAGAGCTGGAAAATGCCTCAGTGATGCTGGTGGCTGTGCCCCAGGCACTTGCTGCCCTACAGCCAGGTTAAAAAAAAATGTTTTTGAGCGGATACAAACAGACAAAAATAAAAGCTTTAAGGGGTCTGGATTTGAGGGATTAAAAAAAAAAAACAATTAAAACAAAGAAGCAAAGGCTGTATTATTGGTGTATGTTTTGGCTGGGATCTAAACCGTGTCTGATGCTTTCTGGGCCCCCACTTTGGAGTTGCTGGAATGTTCCACACATCCAGGAGATGCTCAGGCTGGAGAATTCAGCAGGCCAGACCTTGGCTATCCTCTGGAGAAGGAGCTGGTGTGACTCTTACCAAAA
This sequence comes from Ctenomys sociabilis, assembly GCA_004027165.1. NCBI lineage: Eukaryota > Metazoa > Chordata > Mammalia > Rodentia > Ctenomyidae > Ctenomys > Ctenomys sociabilis. The sequence goes on from PVKA01002589.1 coordinate 121,872, forward strand.
TAAGAGATGATTGGTGAGAACAGAAACCTGCAAATGTGCTGACAAACTCACACCTCGGGTTTCATATGAACAAATCTGAACCTGTGACTGGAATACACTCGCGGTTATTTGAATTCCCAGAGCATGCCGCATTGTCCTCCTGCTGGGATATAAGAGTGAGAACTGAGAAGTGACATCCCTGGGAACAGGAGTCCAGGAGCCAAAAGTGCAGCAGGCCAAGCACAAACATCCCCCAAACACAAGTAGGGGACAGCACTGTTAAATCATTTTTATTATAGACATAAAATAAAAATTAATATAAAATATTAAATGTTTATGAGCACAATGATTTTAACAATTTCTAATTCAGATGAAATGATTTAGCCATCAAAATTACCTCCTGATTACTGGCCCTGATACATTAGGTTCACTAGTTTCACCTTCAGGTATCTAATAGCAAGAGACAAAGGCATCTTTATTACATTTGAGAGATCTTGCAGCAGTGCCTGTTCTTTGTGTCTCCCAGTTTCCCAGCAGTACACAGTGGGACAGCTGCAGATTCAAACCTCTGAGTCCTGTGCACAGAGTAACCTTAGCAAGCAGAGTCACTCTCAAGCCCAGTTGTCTGCTGAACTTAAGGAAAGCCCGGGGCAGTGTTTCCTATGGCAAGGGCTGGGCAGGTGCCCAAACTGTACTGTGGCCAAGGTTGCCCATTCAGGGTTCTTGTATGAGAAGTGCTGACCCTCAATCTTCCTTCCTTCCTTCCTTCCTTCCTTCCTTCCTTCCTTCCTTCCTTCCTTCCTTCCTTCCTTCCTTCCTTC
>PVKA01002590.1:0-122575 GCA_004027165.1 Ctenomys sociabilis
ATGTTCTGGATTGGAGAGGCCAAGCCATTGTCTGTGCGAATATACTCTTGCTAGCCATGAGCCTGGCTCCATCTCCTCCACCCAGCCCAGCCATCCTCTCTGAGCCACATCAGTTGGTCCCTGTGTGTGTCTCTACTGCAGAGGATGCAGGAGTGGCCTGGGGACACCATCTAACCTGCAACAATGCTTACTCAGCCCTAGTCCGTAGGAACCATAGAGACACACCCTGACTCGTCACCCTTGGTGCCAGTCCAGCCAGATGTTAAGCAGCTGCTGCTGAGTAGCAGCTGCCCTTTCAGATGGGGCATGGCCTACCATCCCTCCTCAGTCCCTACCTGCATCACACCAGGTGCTCATTTGCCTGCCAAGTCCCAGGCATCCGCGAACCATCACATTCCTCTCACTCTTCCGTGTCCTCATGGCTCGGGGTGGATCCTGTCTCCATGTTGCTGGGCCTCCCTCCCCCTAACCTCTGGAGCCAGCCAGAGTAGAGCGCAGAGTTTGGCACAGTGACCATCTTTTGGCTAAGACCCTTCCTCTTTCCCTACACCCTCCCTTGACCATCCATGGGCTGGCACAGGCTTCAGAGCAATGTAGACCCCCAGCGTGGACCATGCCTGGCCCAGGAAGAGACTCAGGTTCTGAGCTTTGTGGAGTAGGGGCAGCACCTGTGCTCTTTCCTGCTTCTCCCTTCATGACCATGGTGTTGGCTGAAGGCCTGCGCCTAGACGGTTCCTGGCTCTGTCATGCCTGGTTTCCATGCCACCCCTCCAAGCCTCTCCTTCCCTCATTCCTCTAGCACATAGCCACCTGCCAGTGTCATTTTTCAGCATCCACTGCCACAGTGGGGTGTGGCCGCATGCCTGCATTGATGGGAGAGTGACAGCAGGGATGGGTCCCCCTGCCAGTCCTGGCCCCTCCAGACATGTTCTCCTTCCCACTGGCCAGGCTGGACACACCTAGGGTGAATCTGAATTCTGATGATGAAGGTCACAGAGCTTTAGCTTGGGTCACGACAGCATAGAACAAAGCCCCTGCCAACCTACAACTTCCAGCCAGAATTTTCCAGAAAGCAAGTCCTTTCCCTTGAGTGAAGCTGCACATTTGGGGATCTGTTTTCTATGACAGTTTAGCCTGCCCTGACTAATACGATCTGTGGAAGCCAACACTTGGCCTTGGGACATCTGGTTGGCCCAGACTAGCAGAAGCATGGACATCTCTGCAGGCAGGGCAGCTGGACAAGGCATAGTCCTGTGCAGAGACCAGTGACAAAAGTCCTCAGCAGACAGAAGGGAGGCTGGAGAGGGGGTCCTCTGCCAGGTGTGGAGCCCCATTCCAGCCCCATTATTCCCAGGCTCTGGTACTGCCATCACACTCCAACAGTGCCCAGGAACATGGCCCTGTGGCTGCTGTAGTTCAGATCCCTACCAGAACACCCCAGTCATGTTTTCTGCTCCCTAGACCTGGGTAGCCTCCTTTCTCCAGTCCAGCTTCTTACCCTTATTCCTCAGACCCTCTGTTGAATGCCTCTGAAAGCCTGAAACCTAGAAATCAAGAACCACTTCTTCACCTGTGCCTTGGGGGGAGCCCTCATACCTTAGGAATGAAGCTATATGCAGTGACTTGTCCCATCTGAACACCTGCCTCTGGCCAGCTGTGGCTTGACTCATGGCCAACAGGAAGGTTGCAGGACTCTGGGGATCAATATAGAGAGCTCACAGGCTGCCTGCAGCCCGGCCTCAGTCAGGAGTGATCATCTGTGTCCGATGATGCCTGGAAATGCAAACGTCTTATCACAGAGCCTGTGCCATCCTTAAGTCTTCTCCTGCTCACCTCTTGCCATATGGGAATCTGCAGGTCCTCAGTGACAGCTGGGCTGCTGGGGCTTTGTTGGGACATCTGCAGAGAAACATAGCAATGAGATGTCCCCAGACCAGTTCCTGATGGCTCAGTTCACAATGCCTGGACCCATCACCAAAGTTTTCAGTTGCCTTTCATGTGTGTGTATTGTTCCTTTTCCCCAAATTAAGATGATAGCAGAAGATGTGACTTTGTATCCCAGGGGCTGCCCTGAGGAGGGCCTGTTGGGAGGATGGTATGACTATCTGGCCTGATGCAGTTAGCCAGCTGGGCAGCCAATAATCCCATAGCCATTGGAGAAGGGTCCAGGACCCCATGTCCCTGAACTCAGTGCCACTTCTGTGTCTACTTTGCAAGTAGGGGCCCAGAAATGTGTGCATTTGACTGTGTGAGTGCAAAAGCACATACTTGCTAAGGGGGAGGGAAGAGGCAGCTTGGCTTTTGGTCCACACATATCTTGCTCAGGAGTGGGATGTACATGTGACAGCTTCGTGTTGATCTCAGTCCATGCTGTGAGGGCAGCTGCATTTGGATGCATGGTGGCACTTGCTGCCCTCCTGGAAGACCTACAGAAAAGCCTCCCCACCTGTCCTCAGGGCCTTTCTGCTGTCCATACCTAAGCCACATGCTCTATTCCACCACTACTGGTCCCTAGGAACCCGGCTAGTCAGTGCCTCACCTCTGGCTTCCTCCCACCAAACCTCAGCGATCCCATGCCAGGCAAGGTACAGGCTGCTGGGCACTCTGAGGTATAAGACTTGGGGCCTTCAGTGCAAGCACCCATAGTCTTCCAGGGAGAGAGCTAGGCAAGCCAGAAGGTGGAAGAGGGGGCACATGGTGAGGGCAGAGTGGGGGTGGCATGAGGGGCTTTTCCTGGCCTTAGCCTTGACCACCCTGTCCCCCAAGCTGCCCTTTCCAGCTCTCTTTTCCTACTATAGCTAAGCCTGAGGGATTTTTCTCTTCTCAGATATTCTAGTTGATGACAAGTAGGTACTGGAAGACCAGACTGAGCTGCATTTCCAAACCCCTGTAGCCCTGACTTTGTGGCTCCCATAGAACCCAAGCTGAACACTACCAGTGTCCCCTCAGGCCCTGCCAAGAGGGAAGGCTGAAGACAGCCTGACTGTCCACACAGGCCACCAGGGCTGGGGCTTCCTGGCTTGGGACAGAGGTGTGCCTGTACCCTGGGCATGCAGGAGGCCACTGCAGCCTATCTGCTGGGACAGCCTGAGTCCTGACCATGCTCAGGCCCATCCACCCCAGCACTACAAGGACCCAGAGACTCCCAGAAGTAGCCCTTACCTTTGGGGAGCTCATGACCGGGGTTGGAAATGGATGGTGAAGTTGAGGAGTAGGGGCCACCATAGGCCACAAGCTCTGTGTACACCTAGAGAGAGGAAGCTGAGTTTTATGTGTGGGGAGTGGGCCTGGAAGGCTTCCTGGGAGAGGTGGGTGTGGACAGCAGGTCTGAAAGTCTGGACTATTTATTTTCTTTTTATGTATTTGGTACAGGGTCTCACTCTGCAGCTCAGACTTGTAATGAGTTTTCCTCCTGTTTTCAGCCTCCCTAGTGCTGGGATCATAGGCATGTGCCACCACTCCTTGTCTTGGTGGCCCTGAGCTTGCCTAAGTAGGCACTTAGTCTGCTGAGCTATCTCGCCAGCCCTTAGGTCTGGACTGTTTCCGCTATACTCTGGCCACTCTCAGCTCCCTGTTTCTTAGAGCCCAGGCCCTGAAAATGTTCCTTCTGTGAGCACTATACAGAGTAGGGGTCCAGGTGACAAGGTTTGGACTGCCCAGGGAGACCCTACAGAAACTGTTCTCTATGGAGCAGCATGTCTGGCCACCTGGCAGCAGCCTGGAGGCCTGGCCAGCTCTAGATGTCCCTGGCCTGGCCTCAGCTGCCCTGTCTTGGCTCCTTGCTCTTCTGCCTACTCTCTGGCCCTTCCAAGTCGGCACTGCTCTAGGCTGCTGCACCCCTGACCCACTGTTATGTGGTTTCTGTTCACTCGCTGCCTGCTCTCTCTCTGTGTCACTGTGTCTTTCTCTGTGTCTCTGTCTCTCTGTCTCTGTCTCTCTGAGTCTGTCTGTCTGTCTCTCTGTTCTCTGGATCCTTCTCTGTCTCTGTGTTTTGCCTTCAAAAGTCCCAAGAGATAGCATCTGTTTGGCAGTAAGTACAGGCTCTGGCTCTGGGCCACGCTCTTGAGCCAGGCTACCGACAGCTGCCCCAGGTCAAAGCTCCTGGTCTGTCTCACCAGCTGTGACCGGGCAGCAGGGTCACACAGAGGTGGTGGTTCTCTGCAGGGCAGCCTTGCAACTGAGGAGGGGTCTTAAGGCCCTCAAGGCGAGGATCATCCAGGGGAGCCTAGCCCCACCTCTGGAGAGAACCCCCTGCTGGGGGCCACCAGGCCCAAGGGCTGGCCTCACCTGTAAGGTGCGGTATTCAGTGCACTCACCCTGACGCCCACAGGACCAGGCAGCTGCCTTCCTGCTCGAGACAAGGCTGCACAGCCCACCCTTTGGCACTGGCCTGGGAGGCGGATGCCGCAGCCGCCGCAGCAGCTTGGCATTCACTGAACAGCGAGACCTCCTGGGCAAGGGATTTTGTTCTTTTCTGCCCCACCAAACACTTGTCTCCTTTGATTTTACCATTGTTCTTTCCAGGGAAATCTAATTTTAAAACAAAAAAACATGTTTTCTGACCAACAGGACACATACATGTGCCAACAAATATTTGATTTGAAAGCAATCTTGTGCGCAGTTCCAGTTTTGTTTTTAAGAGACAGGACAAAACATCATACCCAGCTGTCTGAGCATGTGTTAAGCCCCCGCGCCTCCCTCTGTTCCTTTCAGCTCAGAAATCTGGCCTGAGGTGTCCTACTGAAACCCCATGGTGACAGTCACATAGTTTCCAATCTGCGGGGTGAGGTGGAGCCTGGCGGGGTGGGGGGTGGTCAGCAAGATCTGCCCTTTGAATAAAGAAGAACCAAAATATCCCGGTCTGCAGCATTATCAACCCCGGATGTGCCTCCACACACAAAGCCACTTGCAAAATAAAGCCCCGTTTGAGTCCAAGCCAAGGGTGATGTTAAAAACAATGGAGCTAATAAGTAACCAGTTGCTGGATCAAATCAAACTTTGTTTTATGGGGGATCTCTGCCTGCTCCGCTCCAGGGATGCTTTCCAGTGGCCAGAAGCTTGGCAGGTCAGAGGTGAACTCTGGAGGCTGAGCTGAGTTAGGAGGAGATCTAAAAAGGGAGGTGAGAGGCAGGGTTACTGTGGACTTGGGCTTTGGGGACACAACTGAATGGAAGAGGTGCCTGGCCTCTACTGAGCTGAGGTCCACAGGCCACGCTCCACAGGGCCTCCCTAGAAATGTCCGTATGGGAGAGGCTGCAGGCACATCCACCCCCCTTTGCTTTTCCTTCATGCTGCTCCTTGTGATGCAAACAGCGTGGCAGGGCAAGGCCCATCTGAAACAGGAGGGATGGTGTGCCCTAATATCTGTTGTGCAGCCCAGCTCCCTTAGAGTGGCCCTCCATGGGATGGAAGCTTCCTTCTCCTGCTTGGAGGTTCCCCCTTTTCTGTGGACACTCATTGCGGGGCCTTTCCTGGGCACAGGGCCCAGCATGCAGTGCACAGGAACCACCCACAGCCACAGGAACAGCATTTGTCCCCTGAGGGGGTGTGTTTCCCCTCAGACCTTGGATGGCCGCTGTCGCCCCTTGGTGGCACAGAGAAGGCCTCCCGCCTTACTGCCCTTAGAGCAGGCCGGGGTGTGGAGGGAGCGGCGGAGAGCGGCCCAGTCTGCCAACCACCACCTCACAAAGAGCTCGCCTCACTGCAGACATCTGAAGGGCCCTCACTTGGTGAATGCTGGTGGCTTCTGTAGGCTTGCTGGCAACACCGCTGGTGGCAGTGGGGACAAGAAGGGCCTTGTTGCTATGGGGCTTCTGCAGCCCCTCAGCAGCACCAACCTCTCCACTATTTCTCCTTATGTGCACATGGACTGGCCTGGGCTCCCCATCCCACACCCCAACCAAGGCAGGGGTGGATACAGCTGCCAACCTGCCCTCAGGCCTATTCTCCCCTTCTCCCCTCAGTAAATGAGCTTTCTTTTTCAATCTGGGTTCTAGGCCATCCAATTGAAAACACTTTCGTCACCTCCTTGGCAAGAGGTTGTGGCCTAGGACTAAGTCCCAACAGTTACAATGTGAACAGATACAATGGAAACAACTTCTGGGCCATGCCTTTAAAGAAAAGAGTTTGTTTTTCTTCCCCTTCCTGTTGGCCAGAGTGTGGACATGGTGGCTGGAGGTAAGGCAGCCACCTCAGCTGCGAAGTGAGAGCTGTGACGTGGGCGTAGCACCTCTGTGGTGTTGTTGGCCAGCCTGGTGCTGCCGAGGGGCTGCAGGAGCCCCATAGCAACAAGGCCCTTCTTGTCCCCACTGCCACCGCAGGGGCTGTGTGGTATTGTCAGCAAGCCTACAGAAGCCACCAGCATTTACCAAGTGAGGGTCCTTCAGGCACGCCATACTTGTCACAGGCCGCTGTGGGAGCCAGTAGCAGGGTTTGCTCATGCCATAGTTAAGTGCAGTACATTTTATCTTGCTTAGGCCATAGATAAGTGGATCTTGCTTATACCATTACCATTGTTAAGTATTTTATCAGTAGGGGAAGCCTGCACTTTACAACCCTGAGTCTGTGGTCAGTGTCACATACCTTACTGTCCCTGTGTTGCATAGGATTCATTCATGTCTGTTACTGTCTTGGACTATTTTATTTTTTTGCCCATCTATCTAGAAAAGTGACCCCTGAGAATTTTCTGTGCAGTTGCTGGAAACCGTGAGAAGTCAGGTAACTTATAGCTCCTCCACCTGAGCAACAGTATATTCCTGGCTCTAAGAGGACGAATGACACCATACCCTCTCAGGGCCTCAGACTGTCAGAGCAGCAGCTCTAAGACAGCTGTTGAACATCCTGCCATGCCCCATGTGGGCCAGGCACTTGCTTCCTCTAGTGATCCCACCTGGCTAAGATTCCAGCTAGGTGAGGAGCCCGGTGCTGTGTGTGAGTGGCATACCTATAGCCTGCTTGCTGGGCTCCTGAGGACAAGCAGGTTGCTGCCCTCACCCCCTGGGCTGAGGAAGAGCCATGCAGCTTCCCTCATGCCAGCTATGAGGCATCCCAGTGCCCTCCTGAGAGCACAGTTGTGGCATATATCTCTGCACTTAGGGTGCATGTAATGGGAATTGTGTTCTTTTCCAACTTCTTGTGAGCTAGAGTTGGTGCTAGGGGCTCTGCTTAGGCCTCAAGCAGGATAGCCAGGCTTCTTCAGCTGCTCCCGTCACCCACCAGCTGCTGGCCATGAAGCTGAGTGTACGGTGTACACCATCTCTCTCATCTTCCTCAGAGCCCTCTAATGAAGTCATCTCTGCCTATCTCACAGAGGAGGGAAGTGAGGCTCAGAGAGGGTGTGACTGATGCATAATCTGAGCCCATATGCAGACCACAAAGTTCCCACTCATGCAACCAACTCTGGCAGAAAGCAGAGAGGGCTGAGGAATGGGGCTGAGGGTGACGTGTGAGTACACCAGGAAGACGGAGGGAACAGGACTGGAGACTCCAGGCTTCACTCTCCTCTCTCTTTGTCTCAGAGTCAAGTGGTGCCTGTCAGCACTGGAGAGCATCTACTAACCACCCAACTGGCCTGTTTTGTCCTCCAGAGTTAGTGGGGGCATCTGGGAACATGAAGGGAGATGACCTGGGTCAGGAGCCCTAGCAGGGTTTTGTATTGAGAGTTCCCAGTCTTTGGCATCTCTTGATGATTCAAGAGCTGGTTGAGGCTGGGCTTTCTACATCCTCCTGGCCTCTGTTCATCAAAAGCAAGATGGCTGTTCATGCCTTCCTACAGGGCCCCGTGATGGGCTCCAGGCATTTCTCCTACAACCCTGGACACCCACCCTGCAAGCTTTGATAGGAAGCCCCCTGGCCTGACAAAGACTGTGAGGTACAATTTCAAAGATTCCAAATGTGTGTGTGTGTTTGGGAGGGAGAGGTCACCTGAGAAATCGTGGCATATGATGAGCTGGGAAAGAAAGTGGGTGCCATCTTGAGGGGACTGGGCCATGCCTATGCAATGCCCTGCTCCTCCACCCTGCTGGGTGGCCCCAAAGATACATTGACAAGGAGGCAGGTCCTTCCTTAATAACCATCCAGAGCCTCTGTGTCTCTGTCTGTGAAATGGAGACAGTACCCTACTTACAGGACAGTGCAAGACCTAAGGGAAAACATGTAGAGGAAATTTAAAGATGGACTCACCCCAAAGCTGATTAGGTCAGGTAGTGACAGGCTGGCACATTAGACAGGTGGCTCTATCCCTCACTGGCAGGGTCCCTAACCCCTGTGTATATACTGAGAGCTATGGCGCCCCCTGCTGGGATGTGAGGGTGAAATGAGTCCTCTGAAGGGACAGAGGGTTTTCCCACAGCATCAGTCAATATCCTAGGCACACACACTCTCTTCTCTGGACCAGAGCTTTGTCCTAGGTTGTGTGGGGGACTAGACTGTCCCTGAGCTCCACCCTGGTCAGCAGTGACCAAAGGCATGGAGTACCTTTGTCTAACTGGCCCCCTGGCTGTGGTTCCTAAGTTTCTGGGCTCCCATAATGGTTGTTTCCCTCCAACCTTTAGCCCATCAGCTCATGAGCTCAATGACCAAGGCCAGAGGCAGAAATAAAGACAAAACAGAGTGACTGTTAAAGTCACCAAATCAGCTGCTATGGAGGAGGACAGTGAAACAAAATAAAACAAAGATGAGATACTGGCTCTGAAATAGCAGTGCTGAGGAGAGAGGCCAGTGGGGAGGTGGAAGGCTTCAGACCTGGATGCTATCTGGATGGCCTTGGGCTGGTCCCTCACTTCCCTGAGCCCTGCCCCTTGGCTCCCTTGGCAGAGGTGAGAACGACAGTGTCCTTGCCACAGCCTCTGGTGTGGGGGTGGCTGGGCTCTGTGCTTTTGCCTTGCTCTGGGGATGTAACTTAGGCTCCTCTGCACTGTTACCAGCACACGTGTTCAAGCTCCTCTGAAGGTCTTGCTCCAGCTGGTCCCAAACTGCAGGTGTGCATGGGCACCAGTTGTCTGGCTATCCACCAGCTGGTCTTGTCCCATCTCTGCAGTACCATGTCCTCAGCTGACTCTGGCTATCCTCAGACTGAGCCAGAGGCTGCAGAGACCTCTGTGCAGAAGGAGGCCCTTGTGTCTTCCCAGGGAAGGGGGCCTAAACTCACTGGGTGAGTGGACACCACAGAGGAGCTGAGTCCCCACTCACTGGCAAGGAGCTGAAAGTGACACTTTGGTGAAAAAGCTTCTGCCCCACCAAGCTGCCTGGGTCCTCTCCCCTCATTATGCTGGTCAGGTGGCATCAGCCACAGCTGTGACTCTGTCCTGTGCCGGAGAGCTTTCACAGTTCACCTTGCTGTATGCCTAAGGAGGGGGGACCCAGAAACCTGCCTCACAGCCTTCTAGAGGCCTGGGAGAGGGCAGTGCCAGAGGACACTGTCTGACCTTGTGCTGCAGTTTCCCTGGGGCTTCCCAAGGGCCCCCAGTGTGCACCTTCTGAGCCTTCCCTGCCCACCCACAGCACAGCATAGCACAGCTCCTTTCTTTAAGGCTATTACTTACATTACTACTATATTTTAGTTGCTATAATTTTCTAATAAGGAAAAATTAAATATAGAAAATCACTCCTCAAGCTCCATCCAATATACAGCGATATCAATTGTTTCACTGCAGATATCCACGGGTACAGGTGTGTGTGTGTGTCTGTCTGTGTCTGTGTCTGTCTATGTTTGTGTAAGTGCACATGCAGGATTCTACCAAAGACTTCTGTCCTCTGCTGTCCCATGCTTTGCTCTTCTCATTGGGGGAGTAGAATGATTTCATGGCCACAAGTCTTTGTCATGCACCCCAGTGAACAATTTGGCACCTTCCCTCTCTACCTCCCTTTGTTCTTCCCTTTCTTTCTTCTCTCTCTCCTTCCTTCCTCAGATCTTGAGATCAAACCTAGGTGCTTGACTCAGCTACATCCCCAGTCCTTTTGTGTTTTGTTTGGAGCTAGGGTCCCACTCAGTTGCTCAGCTGCCCAGCCTGGACTCCAACTAGCAGCCCCCCTGCCTCAGCCTCGCAGAGTGCTGGAATTACAGGCATTGTACCTCCACATCTGGCAAGGCAGCTCCCTTCTTTCTTTGCTGGGGCAAACCACAAGATATCAAACATCTCTGGCCCTTTCAAGAATAGGCTCTGAAGAGTCAACTTTATGACCTATGGAGTATGCATTTTGTTTTTGTATTTTAGGGAAAGGTCTACAGGGTGTTCAGGGTCTCACTACTAGATCAGACTTATAGTGATCTGCCTGTTTACAGCCTCCCAAGAGCTGGGGTTACAGGCATATGCCACAATGCCCAATCTCAATTGGTATCTCAGAGCGCCCAGGGTGGGGCTGGCATGGCAGGCCTGGGGATTGAACCCCCAGTCCCTGCACGTGCTTGCAGGCACTTTAATCTGCTGAGCTATTTGGATGGCCCTAGGGTATGCATTTTGAAGGCTACTGAGCACCCTTGTCTCAGTGTAGGTGGTCCCAGGAGCCCTCTGTCATAATGGTGCAACCTTATCATTTGTTAAGAGTATTTTGGTGTGTGTTGTGTGTGTGGTGCTAAGGATGGAACCCAAGGCCTCACACATGCTAGGCAGGTGTTTTGTCACTGAGCTACACCTCCAGCACATTGTAACACAGGGTCTAAGTTGCCCAGCCTGACCTCGAACTTGCCATTCTCCTAGATCTCAGCTTCTGGAGCACTGAGATTATGGGCATGGGCCACTGCACATCACCGCTTTCCTTTATGTTTTTGCCTCTGATAGCTTTCTGCTGTTTTGTTTTGATTTTCTTGGAGACTGGAGGGGTCAGGCCACTATTCACTGGCCAGGACTGTTCCCTGTCTCTGTATCTCCATGCCTGTCCTCTGACCACTTTTTCCCATGAGGCTATAGGTTTTTTGTACCAGCTTGTGGAGTTTCATTATTCGGGATATTAATCTGATGTGTGTGTACATGTTTTAAATATTTTCCCCTAGATCAGTTCTCTTGTTGATCATGTCTTTGGCCATCCAGAAGTATTTATTTTTCTGGAGCCAAGTCTGTTCAGGCTTTCTCTGCTAGCTTCTGGAGTTCATGTCTTGCTTAGGAATTCCTTCCTTCCTCCAAGATCGTGAAAATATTCTCTTTTCATCCATTGGTTTTATAACTTTGTTTTCCTCCTCTGCAGCCTCTGCCCATCTGCAATCTATTTGGAGGGATGACACTCCCTGTCTTGAGTAACCCTGTTCTGCATGAGCACTCAGAAGCCCCAGCCTGCCTACCTTCCCTTCCTCATTCCCTGCTCATTCACTGTACGCCCCGGTGCCAAGGTTCTGCTGTGCACCACATGCTGATGAGTCAGCAGACCAGGCCACAGGCCTGTGCCGAGGGAGAAGAGCTCCACAGGGAGAGAGCACGAAGGAAAATGCACGGATGATTCAGTTTCCAGTAGTGGGAGGGGGAAGGTCAAATGGGAGAGGGGATAGAGTCCCATGGGGGTGATAGTTTACATCCTGTGGTCAGGAAAGTCCTCTAGGGTAGCCCAGGACAGAAATGCTTATAAGGGGAGGGAGTTGGCTGCTCCACCCACGGAGGCCTGGACAGCATGCGGGCAGCTCCTGTCAGGGGGAATGCAGTCCATTTCACCTTGAGCAGACAGGAGCCTTTGCTGCCAGACTATGGCATGCTTCTGCCTACCAGCAGCACTTCAGTGCAGGTGTTCCAGGTCCAACCCGTCCTCCTTCTGGTCACCTCATTTCCCACCTGGCTCTAGTCGCTGCACACAGTGGTGCTCTACACCCAGAGCGCAGGGTGGCTGCTGTGAGCACTCCACACTAACCCAGGCGAGCTCCAACTCCTGCTGTGTCTCGGTCCCCAGCCTGGGCTCCCTGGGCCCCACCAGGGAGGAGGAGGAGGAGGAGGGGAGGGGCACGTGGGAGGGGCAGGAGAGTAGGGCAGGAGGAGCCGCGTGCCTGAAGCTGCAGTCAGAGGGCAGGAGGTCTCTCCCATGCGCCTGCCTGTGAGCCGACAGCACCTGTGCTCTGCACGCACACAGACACACCGCACTCCACCTACACACTGCACACAGCGTGTGTGCATGCTCATACCACACTGCACACGCACACATGCACACATACCACACTGCATGTGTATGCACACACCGCATACAGCACATGTGCGCTCACATGCCACACCACACCACACACAGCTCGTGTGTACACCTCACATATGTGCGCACATTACAGCGCACACAGAAACCGTATGCACATCCCACTGTACACACAATGAATATGCACTTCCCACACACATGATACCATACAACACCATACAGTTATGCACCCCCCCCACACCACACATCCACAGGCACACTGTGCACCATGTACATCAATACACACACAGGACACATAACACATCTGTGTGCACTGGATACACACATGCAATACATCATTGCATGCATATCGCACCACACATACACACAGTACACAAACATGCACACTACACACATGTACTACACACACCACATGTATACCATATGTACATGTTGTGCATGTACCACACACCATAGATGAACACACATCTCACATGCAGCGCATGCACAATAAGCATATACCACACATGTATACACAACACACATGTAGACATAGAACACACTACGTGTGCCTGTGCTGTGAGCGTAGCACACTGAGTCCACACACACCAGGTACCCACAGACAGTGCAGCCCTCTCAGCAGAGGAGGCTCCAGCTTCTGCAGGCCGCTCTGGTGGGTGGGTCACTGCAGAACCCGGCCTGGCCATCCATGGGAAGATAGGCAGGTGCAGGGCAGGTGCTCTGGGCCCCTGGCTGCGCAGTGTGTGCAGAGCCTTGGGCGTGCTGCGCCTGTGAGCTGATCCCTGCTGGGCAACACCCCCCCACCACACACATAGCCTCCGCCAGGGTTCTGTGGGGGTGTGTGTGCTCACGTGCGTGTGCGATGTTGGGGAGTAAACCCAAGGGCCTTCACTGAGCTGCAGACCCAGGCAGCCTCACCAAGCCATCCAGCTGCCCAGGCTGGGCCTGAGTCCTCCTGCCTTGGTTTCCCAAAGTGCTGGGATTGCAGACACGCACTGCCACACCTGGCTTGTAGGGCTCTTCCTGTAAATGGAAGATAGGGCGGCAGGGAAGGGGGAAGGCAGGGGGGACAGGGGTGGAGCTTTGCTGCTAAGTGTCCAGCCCTAGCACAGGCACCATGTGTGCCCTCATCTCACCCGTGTCCTGCCGACGCCCTCACTGTACAGGCTCCTGGTGGCCCCGTGGCTTGCTGGACTGCACCCCTGCCTGATCAGAGATGCCGTGCCAGAATGTGGCCACCATGGGGGAGGGGCCGAGACTGCCCAGAAGACCTGGCAGGAGGAGGGTTCCAGAGTGCATGGCTTGAGTGTTGAGGGTCCAGACAGTCACGCTGCCCTCACCTTGAGTCCTTGTCCACTTTCTTAGTGCATGTTTTTCTTTTCAAATATTTATTTGTTTGTTACAGGGTCTTGCTGTAACAAACAGCTGGGACTCATAGTGACCTGTCTGTCTCAGCCTCCCCAGTTCTGGGATTATAGGTGTGTGCCACCATGCCCAGTTTTTTTTTTTTTTTCAGAAGTTTCCCGTTTTATTATTTAGCCAAAATCAGGTATCACCTAATGTTCCAGGGTCTATGTTAACAGCTTAGTGATTATTCCTTTTATTTCTAAAACAATCATGTAAATTGAGTGCTCTATCATTTCATAAAAGAAGAAAATAAGGACTAGAGAAGGCATACTGAAAACAAATTCCCACACATTTGCCTGAGAGAATCTTCATTTCTCCTTTTTGAAGAACAGTTTCAAAGGATATGGAATTCAAGGTGGTTAGTTTCTGTCTTTTTTGTTGTTGTTGTTCAGTTTTTTCAATCTAGTAATTATTTCTGAGCAGAAGTCACTAGGTTTTTTAATCTCTATTGAAAAAGTATTTCTTGGGGTATCTGTCAGAATATTTATCTTTGATTCTGTAGTTTAGCTGTGATATGGCTAGTGTAGATTGGGATTTGGGGTTTTCTTGTTTGTAAGTTTTAATTTGTACTTTGCAGTATTTCTGCTTGATATTTTATGAATTTGTGGTTTGGTGTCTGACATTAATTTGGAGATAATTCTTAGTTGTTATTGTATCAGGATTTCTTGTTTTTCTTTCTCTTTGTGTATCCACATTAGTTGTATGTTATATCTTTTGTAGTTGTTTCTTAGTTCATGGACATTATGTCCTGTTCTTTCAGTTTTCATTTGGGAAGCTTTTATTTTGATATATTCTTGGGCTCAAAGATTAATGATCGCTGTCCAGTCCATCAGCAAGCTAACCAATGGTATACTTCATTTCTCTTAGCATGCTTGTATTTCTAAGACTTATTCTTTCTTCTGTCTAAAGTTTCCCATATCTTGGTTTATACTGCCAATCTGTCCTTGGATCTCACCTACTTTGTCCATTGGAGTAATATCATACTTATCACACATTGTAAGTGCCTAGTCTAATGATTACACCATCCCTGACCATGCCCAGTTTTGAGGTCAACATGGTGCGCCTAGTGTCCCAGGGCTGGCACTGCATGTTATACTAGGTATCGAACTCTGGTCCTTGAGCTTTCCAGGCAGGCACTTAGACCACTGAGCTATCTCCCCAGCTCAGCACGTGTTTTTCTTAAGAAATGGTTGACTAAATCTTCTATTGTTCACCTTAGTGAATCCCTGAGGAGCCAAATGAGAGCTGAACAGGTTAGGCTATTCCTAAGGACTAAGACCATTGGAGTAAGGGCAGTGAGGGAGGAAGCCAGGGACTCAGGGCCATCAGGGCTTGGACAAGTGAAGACGGCAGAAATGAGGAGCTTGAGAGCCCCAGGGGACCTCCGCAGTGTGTTAACTTCATCCTCAGACTCACTCTCCTTAGGTCTCAAGGTGGCTAAGGGTGATCCCGGCTTCACACATAGGGCATCACTGAGGGAGAAAGAGGCCATCTCTTCTAATGCGTCTCTTTCAGTCAGAGGAAAACCTTTCTCTGCAGTTTTCTCTCCCAGCTTCTTCCCTGGTGTCTAATTGGCTAGAATCATGTCACAGAGTCAGCCACAAACCAGTCACCACCAAGAAGTGTGGAATTGCCTGCCATGTGTGGCTTGTGCAGCTTAGTATAATTAGGCTTCACCCTGAATCACATGTGGAGTGAGTGTGAACAGCAGCAAAAAAACCCGGTTGGCCTCAGCCTCCCCCAGGAGAGACAGGATCTGGGCTGGCCACCACTGGGTGAGAAAGCCTGCCGGCTGCAGAGCCAGGGGGCTGAGGAGGGGACAGCGCAGGGAGGCGTGTCCTGCATTTCCAGGCGGGTCACCCTCCCCTCTCTCACTGCAGGGATAAACTCAGCCTGGCTCTTTCCCCTCCTGGGACTCAGATGGGGGCCTGAAGAGATCGCAAGAGGTGGCAAACATGGCAGCCTGGGGAGTTTGGAGCGGCTGCTGCAGGAGCTGGGGGATGCTCTTCCTTTCAACCCAGGCCTCCTGTCTCTAGCGCATGCGGCACTCTGCCCTGTCTTGTGAAAGTGCAGCCAGGAACTGCAGTCCCCATTTGACTGGTGAGGAAATGAGGTGAGCAGAGAGCCTGAGGTGAGAGCTTGTGATGCCCTCTGGGTGAGCAGGCCCAGCAAGTAAGGGTGTCCCCCAAACAGGTGCTGCGTAGCGGGAAGACTTGGCTCCTGGGTGCCTGGCTGTCCCTGCTGCTGCCGCCTCACCTCTAAAGCCAGCCCTGGCACGCTGGTGACCTAATGTTGGGATTGGCTCTGGGCAGTATATTTGTCCTGGCAGGGGCAGGAGTCACTCATCCAAAGTTTCTCTCACGTGGAGCTGGGTCCATTAATAGAAAGGGTATCATGCAGAGTGCTCTGGGGCAGCAAGGCAGTGAGGCACCCAGCCTGGCCTGGTGCCCTTATTGTGTCTGCTGAGCTCTCTGAAGGACGTGTGCTTCCCTTGAGCAGATATGACAGCAGCCACTGAGCCCCCGTGGCTCTGTGGCCCAGGTCCTGTCAGGGCCTGGGCTGCCAGCACCACAGCCAGCCTGGGTTTCACACCCTACTCTAATCCTGGGCAGTAGCACATGTGGGCCCAGAAAGAGTGGTCCCAGCTCTTCTCTGGCTGAGGAGCCCTGCTGCCCTCTGCACCCTCATGGCTGGAGGTAGCACTGAAGCATGGCGCTGGCCTTCTTCCCTCTTCAAGCCCACGACACGGGAGAGTCCATCCCTGCTAACAGCTGAAGTGACTTCTGGTTCTGTCTTGGAACTAGAAATCCAGGGTTCAGCTCTCTGTGACAGTGCCTGCAGCCACATGTTTCCCTGTCCTGGTCCCTCTCCACATGGGCAGGAGGGGGCCCACGGGTGTTCAGCAAGCAGACTGGGCCTCACACGCACCTGCCCCAGGCCAGTAGGGCACAATGGAGTGGGGTACAATACCAGATGGGTCATGCTGCGTGCAGGAGCTAAAATTAGCTGCTTCAATTAAGCCTCCTTCCTCCTCTCTGTTTTCTTCTTTTCTTTTAATCTCTTCCACCCCTCTACTGGGAATCAAACTCTGGCCTCTCACTGAGCTCCCTCCCTGCATTTTGGGTTTAGATTTTGAGGAGGGTCTTACTAAGTTGTCCAGGCCATCTTGCCATCTTCCTGCCTCAGCCTTCAAATGCTGGAACTACAGTCATGCACCACAATACCTGACTTCTCTTTCTTTCAGTGAATGATACTGGGCTGTATGGATGCTTGAGGCTGGGCTATCAGGGTGGGAGAGAGGAGGTGGGGGGCATGGGATCCCCCCAAAGCTTTCACTTCTCCTCATCCCGAGCCCCACCCCACACAGCCTCTTCTGAAGATGATGCAGCTCTGAGCTCTTTCCCAGCTCTCTGGGCCCTGGGCCAGGTGGGAGTTTTGCTCTGGCCCCCATGCAGATGGACCCCTAATATGCAGCACCTGGGTGTGTGTGTGGGGTGGGGTCCTGACCCCCAGCTTTACACAAAACCCACTTCTCCACCAGGTCTCCATCGGGGGCTACTCTCACAATCCCCTCCCCCAGTGTCAGCCCAGAACAGCTCTCAATGGCCCTCGTACTCTGCCCCACAGCCCCCTCCCCAGTTTGAGGGTCTCTGATGACTCAGCCCTCCCTCACCTGGCAAACCATAGGCTCAGGTAAGAGAGGTAGCTCTAGATACAAACTATCCTGTGTCTAGTCCCTGCCTAGGCACCCACAGGGTTATGAGGCATGACTTTCCCAGCTCTCCCCAGTGTCCCTGCTCCCAGCCACCCCTCCTTACAGCTCTCTTTCATATCTGTAACTTACCCATACACCTGGGCCTCTCCACCCCCATGCCTGCCTCTGGTGTCCTCCTCTCTCCCTAGCCCTCTGCTCCTAAGCAGGCCTTACCAATGCAGGAAGCCCTCCCAGACCACCTTCTCACATTACTCCCCACAGCCTGGAGCAGTGACCCATGGGCCCTGTCCCCGTGTAGCCACTGTCCCTGCGGTCTGCGTGCCTGTCCCCCTGTTCTCATCTGACAGCCTACTCCTGAGGACCAAGACATCACAGGCATCTTTCTGTTGCCAGTGTCTTGCAGGGCGACCACATGCAGCACAGGCCAGCTGTGCAGATCAGGGATCAGCCCTGACCCCAGGGAGACAGCTGGCTGGAACCTGGGAGACCAGAGGCTGGTGGAAAGTGGGGGGCAGCAGCCTGCACTGGCTCATTCTTCCTCAGGCAAGCCACGTGACATGGACTCTGTGTATGTGTGTGTGTGCGTGTGTGTGTGTGTGTGTGTGTGCTTCAAAGAAGAGAAATGTCAAGACGTCCCCGCCCCATCCCATCCTCTCTCACTGGGCTTGTGATGGCGACATGGAAGGCTGGGGACGCACAGTATCACAGATTGATCACGGTCCCGACTGTTGCAGTGGATGTGTTCATCACCCAGAGCTGTGGTGCCTCTGCCAGTCAGGAATGCCAGCGAGGCAGCAGTGGTTATGGCGGCACTAGCCTCCATCTGCCCTGGGTGGCAGCCGTGACTTCACTCTGTGTCACCCGGGAAAAAGTTCTATTACCTTTAGGCCCAGAGCATCTCCACTGCCTGACTGTGCTCAGACCTCTCTTCTGTTCTCTGGGTCCTCACCCGCATGCCACGCCCTTTACTCTGTATCCCAAGAATACATGTGCCTGCTACTGACTGCAGGTCAGACTGGAAACCCTGCTGAATGTGGATCCTCGACGCCCTGCCTCCTGTGTGACAGCTACCAGCCTCGCAAGTTTGAAGTGCTAAGGAGCTGTCAAAATCAGATTTGAGGGCTGGAGAGATATAGCTCAGTGATCTAGTGCCTACCTGGCAAGCTCAAGGATCCGGGTTTGATCCCTGATACCACATGCCTTGTCAGCCACTGAAACGGTATAGTGGCACACACCTGTCATCCCAGTACTGGGGACAGGAGCACCACTGTGAGTCTGAGCTGTGTAGTGAGACCCTGTACCAAATAAATAAATAAATATTTTTTTAAAAAGGGAAGTACAGTAGTTTAAAGAGAAACTTAAACTACTGCTCAGGAAATGCCCCTCCACCACATGTGTGAGGGCCCCCCCCACGCTGGGACACACAACCTGGGAAACTTGTCTTCCTGTCTGAATCCCACCAATCTGATTTTCAGTATCCTGAGTCAACCCCCTCTGCCTCTTCCGCGCCCCAGGCCTGGGCCAGACCCCAGAAGCCCAGGCCCAGGGAGGAGTCTTCCAGTCTCTGCTGTCCTCTTTTCCTTTCCAAGAGGAACCTCTCTCTTCTCATCAAAACCAACCCGTGTCCTGCTGCCCAGGCTTGTGGCCCCATAGAGGCCCACAGCACTGTTTCAGCACCAGCTAGATCTCAGGCCTGAGCAGCACTCCTGCTGAGGGCGAAAGAGAAAACCTCTCAGCTTGAAGAGACCATGTGGGTGACAGTGGCATAGCAGAGGGTGGGCCAGCAGGGTCCCTTTCTCCATGGCCCTCATTGCCTGTGCCAGGGCCAGGCTGGACCTGGGGAAGGGAGCAGGTCCAAGAGCCCTGGCCATTGACTTTCCAGCTACTGTACTGCCTCAATCTGTGCATGCAAAGCCAGGCCAGCTGCGCCATGTGCGAGGTCCCTGGCTGCATGAGCAGAGGCTGCCAAGGCCTGAGTCCAAGGGAAGCCCCTGAGCTCAGAACTCAGAGCTGGGACCTTTCAAAGTCTGGGTCCATTTAGACTGGAGAAACATAATTTCTGTTCCTTAAGCAAATTGGACAAGTAGCTGGTAGGGAGTGCAGAGAGAAAGACAGAGAGAAAAAGAGAGACAGACAGAGAGAAAGAAACATGAGTTGCACAGTAAAAAGCTTGTGTACCCTGCTGGACATGAAAAGGTTGTAGGAAAGCCTTCAGTGAGTTTCGGGTAAAGAAATCATTGTATATTGATTAAATTCTCTGTTCATCATGTGTCAGCCTGAGTGGCAGGAGGAGACTTCACACAGCATGGCCCCAGGTCGACAGGCTGGAAAATGCTGAGTCACAGGGGACCAAAGGCAGTCAGCCTCTCTCTGTCCTGGATCTCCGGTCTGCTGTGAAAGCCCCCACGCCCCACCCTGAGGAAACCAGCTGTTCTGCTTCCGACAGGCTGACCCCGAAGCACTGTGGTCAGCCCCTTCCTCCCCTCTGTGCCTCTCCAGCCAGCGCAGCCCAAAGGCAGCTGGGCTGCCTCCCATGTCCGGCCTCCCTACTGCTGCCCAGGCAGCTGCAGGCCCAGCCACAGCGTCAGGAGCCTCCCTGAGGGTGGAGGAGGACAAGGAAGTATCCCAGCCCATCCAGGAGTGCAGCTATACCTCCCAGGCCTCTCCTCCCAGCTGGGCCTGGCTGCTATCACAGCCCCCTTCCCAGGCCCCACGCAGGACTTCTGATGAATGGAAGGGCCCCCATGTATCTCCCACTGAGTCCCCCATGTCTATGTCAGCCGCTGTGTGTTTACCTCCATTTCACCTTAAGTAAACTTCTCTTCCTAATTTGTCCCAGTTCTCCCAGGCTTTCAGAATCTTCATGAGGGGCTGGGGAGATGGCTCAGTGGAATAAGCACTTCCCTGGCAAGCACAAGGGCTTGAGTTCAATCCCCAGTTCTGCCAAAAAAAAAGACTCTTCATGCCCCAGGGATGGAAGGCCTGGAGTAACTGCTTAACCAACACAGAGTTGGAGGGAGGCTGTCACATATCTATAGGATATGCTGGCATTTGACTAGAGACCCCAGCAAAGGGAGAAGCCTGTCTCTTCTGGAGGCTTCCAGAGAGCAGGACCGAGAAGACCAGAAGCAAGGCGGCTGCAGGAGCACATCACCATGTCCTGCAGGAAAAGTCCTCTGGCTTTTCCTGTCTTACCCTTCCGATAGGCAGGAGAGGGTTGTACAAGGCACCTACCTTGTACACATCCCCCTGAAATTGGCAATGGGCCTCAAGGGTAGGGGATAAACAGTGTCCTGAGCTCCCCTCTGGGTCACACTACCTGGCAGCTGGACATTTTCCCTACCCATTCCTATTTCCCTGTGACAGTTAATCTTGGTTGTCAACTTGATTGGCTTGGGCAATACCTAGAGATCAGTAGAGTAGGCTTCTGGGTATGTCTGGCTGGAACCGCACAAGGTCCCTGGCCCCTTCCTCTGAGACGCTTCCTTGTTCTGCTTCCTGGATGCCTTGAGGAGAGCTACTCCCCCACCCCTACTGCCTTCCCACCAGCTACTTCTGCTCCAGAGCCAGCCACCCATGAGCTAATACCTCTCACACCATGAGCCTCCCGTCTCCTGAGGTTTAGCAGTCAGAAATTTTGTCCCAGCAATGAGAAAGTTGACTAATAGGCTTCCTTTCTTCTCCACAATTAGGAGTCACCAGTGCAGTCCTTAGTAAATCTCCCCCATGCAAACTTGCCTCCATAGTTTCCCAGGGAGCCTCACCTGCAACATTTCCAAGCAGGAGGTAAGGACAGGCCAGCTCTGGGAAAGGAGGGTGTGAGGAGGCAGGGTTTGGTCAAGAGAGCGAGGGTTTCTTCCTCAAATAAATGTGCGTAGGGTTATCTCTGGCCAGTACACCCTCACTACACGACCCTCTTGCAGGCAGAGCAAAAGCCCAGCCCCCAATAGGAGGGCAGCTCTTCCCATGCCAGGAGCCTGCAGAATGGAGGTGTCCATTCCTGGTAAGTGGGGTGTAGGCATGGGACCCCACTGCATAACATTGGTGGCCCCTGGCAGGTTTTGGCAGCTGACTAGAATAGCACCTTCTCTCTAAGAAGGGATAGCAGGAAAGCCAGCACAGAGGCCACAGAGGAGAGAAAGCTCCCTCTACGCCTTTTGACTTGGAGCTGAGCCCAGAGGTCATCCAGCTAAGTCCCTGCTGCAAGGGTCATTATGAAATGACAGTCACTCTAGTCCCAGGAGCCTCCATCTCCTCAGCTATCTTTTTGTTTTTTTTCTTCTTTTTAATTTTTAAAAAAATTTTCTTAAATATTTTTCTTTTTACCAGTTTTGCATGCTTATCTCTGGTAATCTTAACAACCAATGAAAGGCAATATTATACAATATAGTAACCATTGCTGAATTCCTATTGTTTTGTTTAGTGAAATTCTGTATTTTTTAATGCTTGTTTTGGTTTTGGTTTACTATTTTTTATTCTCTTTTAAAAATAAAAATGGCATTATACTTATGTAAAAGAAAAATGTGAGCTTGTGACCCAGTCCACTTATCTCAAGGGCTAGGGGAGGCTGCCTTGAGACACCCAGGGGCATGCAGCATAGGCCAGGGGGAGGGGCCAGAAGGGAAGCTGCTGTGGGGTCCCCTGTAGAGTCCAGGGTGGGAGACTCCCCCTGCATCCGGGATCTCCCTGGCAATGGGATCAGCCTGGACACAGATGTTCCCTGACGCTGCCTGGGTGAAGAAATTAAGGGTTCAAAGAGTCTAACAGCAGCCTTTCGTGTTCTCCCAGAGGCCCAAGGGAGTGCCAGCCAGCCTGGGGGTGGGGATGTGAGGCCCGACTGTGAGGGACAGTGGCCTGGCGGTATTCCTCTCTGTGGCTATCTCGCTGCTTCAGCTGCTTCGGTCCGACACCTGCAGGTAGTGAGTGGGCTTTCTGTGTCCTTGGAGGCTGGGTTGAGATTCCAGGAAAGGAAAAGGGGCTCCCAGTGACTGCACAGGGACTCTGTGCCCCTTGCTCACACACTCAGACCACCGGCCCCTCCGCATGCAGGCCGCAAGCTCCCACTGCCCAGCTGCAGGCTGTGCCGACGGGACCTCGCTTTCTAATACATCCCAGAGTGTTCTAGGAATTAGCAGAGCCTGGACACCGAGCTCCGCGGGGGGTGGGGGGGTAGAGGGTGGGGGAGGACTTCTCCACAGGCTGCTTCAGGCCTGGCCTGGCCTTAACATTTGGGCAGGCAAGCCGGGCGTGGTGGCGCATGCCTGTAATCCCAGCACTCAGGAGGCTGAGGCAGGAGGATTGTTGAGTTCGAAACCAACCTGAGCTACAAAGTGAGCTTAAGGCCAGCCTGAACTGCATAGTGAGACCCTGTCTCAAAAAGACCAAAAAAAAAAAAAAAAAAAAACATTTGGGCAGGCAGGTGATCCCTTATGTGAAGTGTCCATTAGAGTTCTTTTGATATCAAGTAACAGAGACCAAGCCACCAAGAGGAAAGAAAGTCATTAAAAAGATACCAAGAGACCTCAAGGAACCTGAGGAAGGAACTGGCAACTCTAGCCACAAGACTGAGCCTAAGATTGTCCAGGTTAGGTGTGAAGGCCTCAGAGATGAGTGGCATCTGCCGTCCCTCCAGAGCTCTGCCCATGGCCTGATTAGGTTCCCAACCTGTCAGCCACACGTCCACTTTCCTGAGAGAGAGCGCCCCTAGGCTCTCTGAGGCTCAAGTTTCTGCCTTCCTTTCCACTCATAATTTCCGGGGGCCACGGGGGCCGAGTGCCATAGGATAGGCAGGCCCATGCCACCTACTGCTGTGCAGGGACGACATGGGACCACACACACCACCCTCAGGTCCAGAAAGAGGCTGCTGCGTTGGGCTTCCTGCATCAGAGGGCTCTGCTATGCACAGACACACACATACACACACACAAATACACGCTAACACGCAACACACACACATACCAACATGGATACACACAATACACCCCAACAAACCTGTTCCAACACAGAGAAACACCCAACACACGCATGCATGCCCACATACACCCCAGCACCCTCCACAGTAACATACACACCCAACACACACACACACACACACACACACACACACACACACCCCAATTACTCTGTACCACATAGGACCTGGTCTTCCAGGTGGCAGATACCAGCCTCAAACGTCCATCCACATGAGCAGCTCTGCTCAGGCCCCAGGGAAAGCCTGTATCCCTGTCGCCCTCCCACCTAAGGTCCACACACATGAAAGATGTCTGACAGTGCAAAGGTTTATGACACTTGAAGACGATATTCTAATGCCAGCAGAATGTGAGCGGCAGATGCTCTTCTCCAAAAGAACACATAAACTTTTCCTCTTGTTAAATCCTCTCCGTGTGGACAACATGATACATGCTTAGTAACAAACGCTCCCTACAGGCAGTGAACATCCATTTTCTTTCTTCTCTCCTTATTCCAATCTCTGGCTCTGAAGGTACCAGATAACCAGCTTACTTTTCACATATGTGAAGCTGATATTCTGCATGAGCAGTTGAGAGGTCTTGTTCAATGTGAATTTGTTTTACTCTTCTGGTTGTCCATATGTCGTTTAGAAAAGTCATAATAATGGCCTGCGTGAGGCACACAGGAGTGCTTGCCTGATGGGAGAGGCCCTGGGTTCCCCTCTAGCACTGCTGAAAAGACAGTGGGGGGATAAAAATGGAAGGCAGGAGGCAGGGGGCAGGGGACAGGGGGCAGGGAGGGAGAGATGGAGGGATGGACGGAGCGAGGGAGGGGCAGAAAGGAGGGAAAGGATGGAAGGAAGGAAGACAGGAAGGAAAGAATATAATGTTGTTGTACAAAAAGATTTTAAAGGTGGCTTCTGTTGGGGACAACTGGGTCATGGAGTGTCACTTAGTGGCCCAGGCAAAACTGGAGAAGAGATTCAGTGCTGCTAGTGTGCACACTCCCTAGGAGTGAAGATTGTAAGAGACTGGCCTCAGGGAACACAGCTGTCAAGCGTCAGGCTGGGATTGGATTCCAGCTCACTGGAATTTTTTTGCAAGCTTCTGCCTCCTTACTAGGCCTGCCTGGCCTAGGATACACAGCTGTGCTTCCAAGTGTGCCTGTTTTCCTATTTAACTAGAGGCAGGTTTAGTGTCCCTCTGTCAGTCAACCTCCATCAGTATAATGACTACCTGAGACACTCAGCTGACAGAGAGAAGGTTCCTCCTGGCTCTGCTTTGGCACTTCTGGTCATGGTACACTGGTCTCTGGCACAAGGCAGAACACAGCCATGCATGGTGGCCAGGGTGTGGGAAGGAACAAGAGGAGAGTGAGCACCACCATCCCTAGAGACTCCCCTCTCAGAAGTGCCATGCTGGGGACCAAGGTGCAACATGTGGGCTTTGGGGACATTCTGCAGACCCCAACATTGTTGATGGGGAAAGAGAAGCTCAGACAAGCTCCCCAGTTGCTTGAGTCACCTTAAGGCACTTAAGGTCTGCCTCATCAGGTTAGTGGCGAGAGCACTAGATAAGTACCTGTGAAAGTCTAGGGATGGCACAGACCTCCCTTACCCATGCTAATGATAGGGTGGCCAAGGAGTCATCAGCTTCCTCTCCCCTGGGCTCCACAGGGTCCTCTTTGCACCAGCATAGCCAGGGGCTCTCAGGAGAGCTGGCTGTGGCCCCGCACCTTGGGAGGACACAGGCATAGCTATGGCAGCTTCTCCCTGGAGTTCTCTGGTGGAAGCTGTGGGTGGTGCCTCAGGGGCTGGGCCAGAAGGGGCTTTGTGCTTCAGGCTGCGATGAGGCAGGGGCAGCCCCTGTATCATCCCAGCTCTGTGCAATCCTGGCAGGATAGAGAGGAAGACCCCATGCTCCCACACTCTACCTGTAGGAGCACCAAGGTCTGAAGGGGCACCACTGTGGCTGCCCAAGTTAGGCTCATGGCACCAGCAGAGAAGACTGGATGCAGACACCGTAGGATGGCAGAGGGAGATGTGACAGTTCCCTTTGCTGAGGACCTCAGTGGTGAGAGGATCTCAGGTGAAGAGGTAAACCCCTCAGGAAAATCGCTTGTCTGTGAGCTTGCGCGCTCCCATGTTGGCTTAGAACCAGCCACTGACTGCAGTGTGGAGGCATCCGGTCACCAGCGTGAGACTGAGGTCCCATGACACCCATTCATGGGGGCCATGAGTAACCACATCCAGAAGCTAGGGGAGAGGGAGGGACTATCTCAAGAAAAGTCACACCTTGCCACCCCAAGTCCTCCCAGTTAGGGAGTCACGTCTACATAGAGGAATGGAGGAAGAGACTCTGAGCTCAGGATGAAAGGCTTAAGCCCTCCAGGCATCGTTCAATACTCAAGAGTGACTTGCTCAGTTTGCCAGGTTGTCATGGATTCAATTACATTTGCACACAGTGATGGATTTCTGTGCCGCACTCTGCAGCTGGACCCTCCTCACCCATGTTGACCTGGGCGGCAGCCTGCTGGGTAGACACTGCTCCCTCTGGTCTCTCGCATGTAGAGAAGCCAAAGGAAACAAGCACAGGGATCTCAGCCCCCACCTGCCATTCACCTTGACCTTGACTTGGGCTGGGTAACCAATTCAGGGAGGAAGGAGCATGCTGACTCACAGCTGGGAGACTGCACCCCTACTACTCCTGGGGACAACGACCCAACAGAAAAGCTCTGTCCTGAGGCTCCACTGGCCTGTCCATCAGAGGCCAGCAACTAGCCCTGAGCAGGCAGGCTCTGTTCTTAGCCCAAGGGCTTGGTTGCTTAAGTCAAGACTGTCATCCTCTGCAGAGAGTATTGGCCAGTACAGGAAACAACACCTTCACCAGGAAGCTGGGAACAGCCAGAGGCACAGGTCAGAGGATCTCCCCCAGCAAACTGCCTTTTGATCCCTCCTAAGCTGCATGATTAACTGCCTGGACCTTCAGGCCCCAGGGGTCAGTAGTGATGGGACTGTGATCAAGGCCTGCAATTAAGGCCTGGGAGTGGAAACAGAGTCAGTGCTGCTGCTCTGCTCCCCGGTCAGGTGAACACATCCTACCTGCTTCTACCACTTCCTGTCTTTAGGTTTTTCTTGGGGCCAAGGTGCAAGAGCTGCCCAGGCCCCGAGCTGCAGGCTCAGCCTTATGTGGTACTCTAGACCCGGGTTCAAAGCTGGGGGACCACTGAAGACAAGAGGTCAGAGACCCTGGTGCCATCTTGGAAGGCTTTGCGCAGACAGTGAAGCTACTGGACAAGCAGATAGGTGGGGTGGAGTGGGCTACTGGGACCCAGGGGAGCCAGCGCTGTGAGTGAGGGATGCTCAAACCCAGGTCCTAAGCTCTGCATCCAGGGAAGCAGAGCAGCACAGCCCAGCCTGAGGGGCTACCAGGAGCTGTGCAGCAAAGCTGGGCAGTGGGCCGCCTGGGAATCCAAGGAAGGGCCCCCTCCCAGGCGAGCTGCAGTACAGGGTGCAACCTCACATGTGGCTCCAGCTGCCTTCCTTGTACTCTTTTCCAGTCCCCATCACACCTCGTTCCCAGGGCCTCAGCCAGTGTCCCTGCCCTGGGCCCACTGAGCCTGAGCCAGAGGCTGCTGTGGATGCCTTCCCTCTGTTAACTCAGGTCATCCTCACAGTGGATTGTGCTGCACAAAGAAATGCAATCATCTTCATTTCACTTGGGAGAGCATTGGGCCACAGAGGGGTTAAGGGCGTTGCCTGAGTCACATAGCTACTTCCTACAGGCAGAACACCATTTCACAATTATTTACAATGTGTGGCTCTGCCCAGGAGGAGCCCAGATGGGCACTGGCACTCCCCACCTGGCATCTTGGTGCTTTTCTGGGCCAGACTCCGGGGGAGTTTATCCAGCAAATGGTAACTAAAACCACTAGTCATGGAAACAAGCAGCCACCCTGGACCCCTAGCGGGCCACCTCTTGTGTCCCTGGCTGCTGCCCTTTCCTGGAGAGGAGGGGAAGTCCTGGCTGGGCAAGGCCTCCAGCAGCAAGAAAACAAAGAGGCCAACCTCTGCCCCCTCCAGGGTTTCTCGGAACCAGATTCCATCCAGCTGTCAGGCGTAAAGGAATTCTCCCCAGAGGGTCCCAGGCCAGCAAGAGGTTCAGACAGCCTGCAGTGACGGTGGAAACACTGGCCATCCTCAGAAGCCATGTTCTGTCTTGCCAGCTGTCACCAGCCACGGTCTGCACCAGCAAGCAGTCCTTCACTGGCCCTTGGCCTGCACAGCTGCCATCCTTGACCAGACTGACACCCCAACGACTCCTCGCCAGGTCCTGGTCCATTTCTCACCATGACCGCTCCCCGGATTGCTGGCTTCCCGGAGTTCCTGTGGTTAGGCACAGCCATTTCGTTAGCACTCTCCACTCTCTCCAGTCTTCCTCATTTCCTTGCTGGTCACACTCACAACCTTCGGTCCTCTGGCCTCTTTACAAATGCAGGCAGTGGCACACAGAGCCCCTCACAGCCACGGGACACAGAGGTGCACACAGCCAGCCTATGGCATCTGCACTCCCAGTGCCCAGTGTGGGGAAGGGGCTGTTCTTCGCAGCAAATCCACATAGTGATATGGGCATGAGATGACCACTGCTTGGAGAAGTGTCCTGTGCAGTCGCTGCTGATCTTCCCAGAAGCCACTGTCCAGAAGCCTAGATTAACAGGACAGCTCAGGTTGCCAGGATCAGCAAGGCCACCAGAGCCTCGATCAGTTAGAATTAGGTTCAGCCAGTAACAGTGGCTTAAATCAATGTCTCTCATGCTGTAACACAGACCTCACCTAGAAATCATGGTCCCAAGAGGGTACATTTCTAATAAGCAAAGAAACATCAGTTCTTTTGTGTGTATGTGTGTTTAGTACAGAGTCCACAGGGTCTCACTACATAGATCGGACTTGTGTGATTCTCCTGCTTCCAGCCTCCCAAGCCCTGGGATACAGGTGCACACCACCATGCCCAGTCTCAATTGCTGTCTCAACCCGCCCCCGGGGGCAGGGCCAGCACGGTAGGCTGGGGATGGAACCCTGGTCCCTGCACCTGCCTAAGCAGGTGCTTTAGTCTGCTGAGCTATCTGGCCAGCCCTGAAATGTCAGTTCTGTTGGTCCTGGGGACATACTTTGAAAAGGAAGTTTTTTTCTTCTCCATGTTCTTGAAGTCCCAAATGGGCAGTACGGAGTTGATGTGGCTGCGTGCTGTGGTATCAGGAAGTCATGGTCCCCGGCTCTATTGTTCTCACATGTGACCTCTGTTCCCAAGGTGGTTTCTATGCTTCAGAATGGCTGCTGGGGTGCTAGCCGCTACATTGCATTTCAGCCTGCACCTTTCTCCTAAGGTAAGGACAGATGGAAGAGCCTGAACCTTCCCTATAATAATCCATCAGAACTTGCACACCTCCACCAACTCTTCCCACCCACAGCCACACAAGCTCTCTGATGTTCATCAGAGGCTGAGGCGTAAGTCCGTTTTTAGGGCAACTATGCCCCCAGCTAAAAATTGACAGTTCTATTGCTGAGGAACTGGGTTAGGAACAGGAGGGGCAATTCGTAACACCCAGGAAGCTGGAGTGAGACTACAGATGCTCTCGAGCCCCTCTGGGCAGAGCTGGCTCTTCAGGCTTCTTACACCACATGAAAATGAAAATGAGTCCTCAGACTTCTTTCTGTCCGCACCCCTTCTTCATGTCCACCAAAGGCAAGTCTGGCAGCAGATAAGCTTCCCATGCCCAGGCCCAGAGCCGAATAAGGTGGTCAACTAGCAATTAGTGGTCTGGTTCAGATCTGGCCTCCTACCTGCTGGCTACAGAATCTTGAGCAAACTTGTTAAACTCTCTGTACCTCAGTTTGCCACCGGTGCCATGGCAATCTAAGACCTGTTACAGGCTACCCATGGCACTGCCAGCCACCTTGATGTGGCCAGGGCCGAGGCAGCCATGCACACAGATGCTCCTAGACAAGAGAGACCCTTCCTGGAGGGTGATAATCTGCACACTGTACCCCACTGTGCACCGGAGACCTAGCAGCTCAACACAAGGAGACCAAGCTTTGGTTCGCCTCTGTTTGCTAAGAAAACTTCAGGATTATTTTTCCCCAAAACCTTATTTATGTGATTCCTACGGCACCAGAAATAAATCATAGTCATACTGTGATCACGTTGTCATGCGTCACCTTGGCCATGCTGAGCTCTATGCCCAGAAGGCCTTTCTTGGTGCTGTGCATCTGAGAAGGGCAGGCTTCCAGGGAGCTCTCTGTGTAGCCTGCACTGCTGGTCCTTTCGTACCTGCCCAGACCAGAAAGGTCCATGCTGCCCAGGAAGGGTCCACTTCTGCCCAGCCCCATCATCAAGGCCAGAGGCAATAAGAGTGGATTAGGCCTGGGATGAGTAACCCTCTTGCTACAAGTAACCCTCTTGGGGTTCTGGCTTGTTCCACTGTCCCCTTTCTAACTACCAGTTGCTCTGCACAGCTCCAACAGCTGGTGCTAACTGGTCCACATGGGTATGAGCCAATTCCCTACAATATATCTATCTGCATATCATCCATTGACCTATCCATCTATCAAGCTATCAGTCACCTATCTCTGTCTCTATAATATGTCATCTATATGCCTACCATCTGTCTACTGATTGATCTATCAATCTATCATCTGTCATCACCACCTTCATCTGCTGATCCTACCCATATCATTGGAAGTGCAGAGAAACCTTTCCATTTTCCTATCTCCTATTTCACAGCTGGGAGAACTGAGGCACAGAAAGGTCAGTTGCTTTATTCATGGCCAGCTGCTGAGCATGAAGCAGGCAGAGTAGCGCTCTCCTGACATGGAGCCCCATGCTCTTTCCATGGACCGTCTCCATCAGTGCTCAATTGTCCCACGTGGGGCAGCCCGGGATTCTTCTATGTTCCACCTGGGCCTGGGATGAAGACCTCAGGCCAAGCCACAAGGAAAAGCTGCCCACAGCCTGGCAGGGAGACCATGAATCTGTAGATGCATCAAACAGGGGTGGCAATGCAGAGGGATCAGTCAGCATAGGAGCCTATGGAGCCCCTTGTGTACCACAAGAGGTGACCACAAGATGCCTGGCCCTCAGCCTTGCCCTGGGAGACCCCTGCAGAACATTTCCCCAATAAGGCTGAAGAAGGAGACTGGGATAGAGACCCCTGCCTTGGCCCTGCAGGTCTTGGGGTGAGTGATACTTCCCTGGAGCCACTGTCCATCCTGGTTTCCTGAAGCCTCCTGGCTATGTGACCCTCCTGCTGCAGTACCACCTGGCCCCTCCCCACCTGCACTCCAATAAGGACTTGTGTTTGCAGCCTCCCTGATGCTCAGTGGGTGAGGTCTTCTACCTCACTTTACCCCACACACTTCCTTGAGTGCCATCCACTCATGATGCCAAGGACAGAGTACCTGACCTTGGGAGCTCCGATATCCAAATCCCAAGTACTGGCCAGGGGATCCAGAAACACTAAGCCCCTGGGAGTGGGCTGTGTTGCCAACCTTGGCCTGTGGGATGCACTGATGGGGCTGGCGAGATGTGGGGAAGGAGCCAAGCAGGTGCCCGTGGGGGGACAGGGAAGCCACCTGTCCCTGTTTACTCTCCACTGAGCCTGGAACTCTCAGAACTTACAGGAAAGCTCTTGGGATTTTGTTTTCCTGAAATGAAACAAAAACAGGTTGGGCTTCTCTGATGTTTAACAGAGAATTTAATTAGCCAATTCTGAGCTGGAATGCGCGGCTGGCTAACAAAGGTAAAGAGGGCATGTGAACCGGCCTAAGAGGTTCTGGGAAACGGGAAGCCCCAAACAGGCAGACACATCTGGACAAAGACTCCAGACTGTGGAGCAGGAGGGAGCAGGCGGAAATGCTGTGTAGCTCTGAGCAGCGTGTTTAGCCCCTGAATTTCTGTCTTCATCGTCTTCCTTCACTAGGCTGTTGGAGGTTTAGCAGTGATAGCCTGGCACCACTATTCCAGCAAAGCTGGCTGTGGTTAGCAACAGTGAGCTCATTAGGCCAGGCTGCTAAGACCCATATATTCTGGAGACCCAGCTACCACCCTCAGTGCTTGTTGCAAACCAATCGCCTCCAAATGTGTTCCCTCGCTCTTTGTCCTTCTCTTCCTGCCAGCCTTGCTGTCCCTGCCTGAGCAGCTCTACCTCCAGAGGCAGGGATGCTGCCACAAAAGGCATGGAAGTGCTCCTGCATGCTGGGAGGAAGGGCTTCCCGTTCAGCTCAGTGACTCAGTTTCCCTCTGCTCTCCTCTTCCAGAGCTCCAAGGACTTGGGGACAGGCCCTACACCATGATGGCACCTGGATGTTTTTCTCTCCAATCTCCTATGACCATCAAAACACTGCTGCTTGGCACTGACACCAGGTTGGTAAAGAAAGCCTGACTGGAGGGCATTGCAATGGCAAGCAGGACTCTGGGCTGTGCCCAGAGAGCCCAGAATATGTCTAAAAGCACTTTTAAAAAGATGCCACTGCCCCTTGTCTGTGACATTCTACATCAGAGCCACCAGGACTTGGCCTAAGTCCACAATGCCCTCTTTCTCATCATGGCACCTGTGTTCTCAACTGCAAGGTTTGTAGGAAGAACAGGGAAGATCAGGGGGAGGACTTCAGTGTGGTCACAAACAGTTGCCAAAACCTTTGCTCCTCCTCCTTTCTCATCTGACATTGTAATTCTTTCCTCAAGCTGGGTCTGCTCCTCTGACCTTGAGCCCAAGCTGGGCTGAAGCTTGCTGTAACCAGAGAACACAACAGAAGCAAGGTCAGTTTGAGCCAGAACCCAAGGCCGGCAGACTGCCTGCTCCTATTCTGTTCCTCCCTTCAAGCCCAGTGGCCTTGTGACTCAGTGGTAGAGTGACTCAGATACCAGAGCTTCTTCCCTCCATGACAAGAAACTGCTGGACTAGGGGAGAAAGTGTTTCTAGTGGAGAAAGGGTGCACGGGTAGGGGGAGGCTAGGTGAGCCTCCATGTTTCTGTTCTGACAAGAGGGAAAGTGGGCCCAGAAGCCAGGAAGCTGCAGGTGCTCTCCCTCCCCCCTGGAGAGCACCTGCAGCCTGCTGGCAAGCAGAACCCTCTGGTCCTGCAGCTCCCGCGGTGGTGCTGGGGTGATGTCCTGGGGAGTCCGCTGAGGAAGCCAAAGAGCAATCTCCTGCACCTGGGAGCCCCAGGCTTCTGGAGCCAGCTGCAGTGACACGATGCGGCCCAGAGATGCAGCATCCCCTTCCCAGCCGCAGAGCAAGCGGGGGCCAGGCAGACACAGCCTCTCCTGGAGAGACGAGGAAGCGCCCCACAGAGCCCCCAGCAGTGTCAGTCATAGGCTGTCTCTTCTGCCAGCAGTTATCCAGCTTCATCTTCCTGCCTTGCTGGTGTTCAGCGCTGTACCTGACCAGAGGAGATGCTTGCTGCGCAAGGTTGCTGAAAAAGTAGCTTTTCTGACTTCTAGCAGTCGTGCAAGTTCAAAGCCCCAGGGTACAGTGCACATACAGGGGTGCCTCGGTTCACGAACTTAATTCATTCTACAGTTCTAGGGAAGATGGTGGTGGTCATGTTTATCATCTGATGTGGA
Source organism: Ctenomys sociabilis (assembly GCA_004027165.1). Taxonomy (NCBI): domain Eukaryota; kingdom Metazoa; phylum Chordata; class Mammalia; order Rodentia; family Ctenomyidae; genus Ctenomys; species Ctenomys sociabilis. The sequence continues at coordinate 32,792 of PVKA01002590.1, forward strand.
GGTGAATGAATGAAGCAAAATTTTGCTTGATATATATATCCTAGTTATATATATATATATAGGTGTGTGTGTGTGTGTGTGTGTGTGTGTGTGTGTATAGTTATATATATATTCTAGTTATATACGTGTGTGTATATATAACTCCAACTCCTAGGTCCCCACCTTTTCCCAAGGGATCACATCTACAGGTTGGCAAACATTGGCATCTCCCCAAGAACTGCCGTTTTTGTTTTGAAAGCATTTCTCTCCTTGCTTCATCACTAGGCCCCTTTCTTGGCCTCCCTGTGTTAGGAGGTCAGCAGAGCAGGAAAGTTTCCCTCGCAGATCCCCTTTGCCTTCATCTCCAACCCTTCTGTGGCCTCCCCTGTCCTGCCTCTCCTTGGTGTGGTGCTGTGGGATCTTTGATACTGTGGGCCCTCTTTGAGGCCCTGCTCTATTTCCACCCACATCCCTCTGACCCATACTGCAGTATGGGAACCATATATATATATATATATATATATATATATATATATATATATCCCATGTGACTATAAGTATGTATGTACGTGTATATATGCGTTCACATATATACCTTTCTTTATCTATTGGATTGTGAATTCCTTAAAAGTATGGGCTGTAAGACATGAATAGACTGACTGGCTGGCTGGCTGGCTGGATGGATGGATGGATGGATGGATGGATGGATGGATGGATGGATGGGCAGACAGATGAACATATGAATGAATGATAGGTAAATAGAGGATTGATAGATGGATAAATGGCATGTGGGTAGATGGGTGGGTAGATGAATAGGTAGGTGGGTGGATAGGTGGGTGGATGGATATGTGAGTGGATGGATAGGTTGGTGTATGGAGAGGTTGATGGATGAATGTGTGGGCAGATTTGCACATGGATATATTAATATGTAGATGGAAGAATGAGTGGATAGGCAAATAGGATGTATGGATGGATATGTGGGTGGATAGATGGGTGTATAGATGGACAGGTAGATGGAAAGAGACAGACAGACAGATAGACAGGCAGGCAGGCAGGCAGATGTACACATGAATAACATGCATTCATAGATCAATGCCTAGATAGGCACATGGATGGATGGATGGATGGATGGATAATGATAGCTAGACATTTAAATAACCACTGACCTTGGAATGTGGCTTATTCATAGTGGGCTCAGCTGATGTGGGAGGAAGGAAGAATCCTGTGTCCTTCTTACTATAGATACTGAGGAGCCTGGAGAGAGCCCTTCAGCTACAAAGACTCAGCTTGGCTCTAGAGTCTTGGTCATGGAACTTCTCTGATCATGTGTGTAAAAATGGAATCGTAAGAGTAGAGTTTTCCCTCAGGGTTGAGGAGGAGGGTAAGCCTATAAGGACATATTTCAGAGTCACGTAGAATGGACAGGCCCAGGGACTTGATTCAGGCAGGGACCCTGGCCTGGTTTTGGCTCTGTCACTCATGTGCCAGTCGACCCTGAGGAAATTGTTTGAGGGGCTCAAACACTATGTTGTACAGCTGGGAGAGGAGGGTGCTCCTTGGTGGGCTTGGTGGATGTGCATGAGACTGCGTGGGGAAGTGCACACCAATGCTGCTGTTTCTGTTGCTCTGCAGAAGGCCTGGCTCTTTCCCCTGCAGTGTGCAAGGTCAGCTTGGCAGGTCAGAGGGAAATGGGTGGAAATAGAGCAGGGCCTCAAAGAGGGCCCACAGTATCAAAGGTCCCACAGCACCACACCAACGAGGAACAGGACAGGGGAGGCCACAGAGGGGCTGGAGGTGAAGGCAAAGGGGATCTGCGAGGGAAACTTTCCTGCTCTGCTGACCTCCTAACACAGGGAGGCCAAGAAAGGGGCCTAGTGATGAAGCAAGGAGAGAAATGCTTTCAAAACAAAAACGACAGTTCTTGGGGAGACGCCAATGTTTGCCAACCTGTAGATGTGATCCCTTGGGAAAAGGTGGGGACCTAGGAGTTGGTGACAGCTGCCAACACAAACAGGAAAAGGGGCCCAGCTTTACCTACAGACATAGACTGGAGCGGGCTTGGGTGCCCCATGACCAATGAGCTGGGCGAGCTAGAGGCAACTGAGGGTCCTTTGTCCTGCATGCCAAGCCTCTTGTCCTGTGGACTTGAGGTGGGCTGATTACCTTTGCCCACCTCCATGGCTCCATCTGTATTGTTGGGAGGGGCTGGTCAGTGTGCTCAGTCCCCTGAGAGACCCTGGCCACCTCAACCCCTCTCAAAGCTGCCCTCCCTGTCCACTTCTGCCTATGGCCAATGGTGAGTGCATCCAGCAGAGGCTGGACTCGGGATGGCTAATCACTGAGTGGTCAGTGCCCAACAGTGGTTAGTCTGCTGCTCTTCATCGTGGACCTGAACTCAGAAGAGATGGCTCAAGTGTCAGAAGAGCCAGAGAGGGGCTTCTAGTGAGAAAAGTTCAGAGAGAGGAGAGAGGGAGGGGAGATGCTGATAGAGTGATGCGGATGAAGAGAACAAGGAGAGAGAAAGACCACTCACCCACTCTTAGGACCTCTGCAGTCCAGCTGCACCCCTGAGGTTCAGTGTCAGTTTCCACCAAGCCTTGCATTAATCCCATTCTTTTCCTAAATTCGTGGGCTTTACTCTTATAGCCTTTTGTACCTTGAAATGTAATCATCCCTCGCTATCTGAAGAAGCTCGGTTCCAGTCGCCCCCGGGATACAAAAATCTGCAGGTGTGTAGTGCACAAATAGAACAGCACATTGTCCCGCATACTTTGTGCCATCTCTGGGTGGCTTCCAGCATGGCATACGGTCTAAAACTATGCACCATTGGTGCTATTCTGTGTTAGGGAGGCAGGGAGTCATGACAAAAACAGACAAGTTATTTAGTACTTTCAATCTGTGACTGGTTGAATATGTGCAGGGGGAACCCATGAATATAGAGAGCAGACTATAGTACAGGGAAAAGCTTCCATTAAAAATATACATACACCAAAAGCTGGGCATGGGCTGGCTGATAACAGCAGCACTTCAGGAGACTGAGGCGGGGGTCACACATTTGAGTCCAGCTTGGGTAACCCATGAACTTAGAAGAGCCCTGTCTCAAAATAAAAAAGGACTAGGAATGTGGCATGCAGCTCACTAGGATGGCCCTGAATTCAATCTCTAGGATAGGAAAAAAAAAATCTCAACAAATTACTGGCCAGACCCATTGGAGAACTGGGTGGTGACAGTTCACCCAGAGCCCACTCCCTCCTCCCACTGCCCCTGACCTCAACCGCCTTAGCTGGGGCTCTCCTTTGTCATCTTATCCAGCCAGCTAAGCATGCAGCCATGAGCAACACAGCGCAGGTTTGCCAGCTTTTTAACTTTATATAAATAGACTCCGATTTGCATGTTCTTTGAGGTCAGCTTCTTTCATTTACTGGGAGTTTTCAAGATAAAATCAGGTTTGCACATAGCTCAGCTCATCTTCCCTGTGGATCCCCCACTGCCTGACCACACTGCTGCCCACAAATCCACAGCACTGATGACACTTCGTTGGTGGTTAGGAATAAGCCTTCCTGTTCTTCCACTAAATTTTCTTTATGTCTCCAAAGAAGTCATTTGAGTTTTGCCACTCAATAAACAACTTGAACATGGGAAAAAAGCAACCCCAACTTGAACCTGGGGGAATCTAGAAAAACCACTCCCTGGGAGGGACTCACTCCCAGGCCTCTTGGAGAACAGAGGCTCAAAGTCACTTAATTTAGGGGGCCAAGACACAAGCCAGGATTTGAGGGGCATCTAGATAGAGTCTGAGGAAGAATAGCCACAGGATCCACAGGGCAGGGACCTCAGGCTGCTGGACAGAGGCCTTCAAAGCATAGCCACCCCTGCACTAGTGGAGTGGGAGAATTCAGCTAGAGGACTCTGGGAGGTCCTTCATTCAGTCCTTGGTAGGGAACTCCTCCACTCTCTCTAGGCTCCCGGCTTCCTCGTCTCCCCAGGCTAGGAGAGCACAGGACTTCCCCATTCCCATCTGGAAAAGCAGCTGCCTGGACACTGACCCCCACCATCATCTATACCTGCACAGTAGTGGGACAGGCACAGGAGGAGGAGCCTGTACTGGACAGAGCTGGGCACAGAGCAGGGACAGATAGTGATGGACAAGATAAACGAGCCCAGTCACTTTCTAGATCTACTCTCCAATCTAAGTTTTCGTAAATGAGTGTTTGAGCAGTGGGTGTCTCATGATGGGAATCAGGTTGTTTGCCTGGCAGTTCACGGCCTCACGGCTGGGTTCTGTTTGTGCTGTGTAAACACACAGGCCATAATCTGTGGCTCCAGAGGATGGACACTTGGTGTGGCCCATTCCAGGGCAGCCAGGGGTAAGTCCGTGAAATGATCTGGGTTTGAGTTCCAGCCCTGACATGTTGTTGTGCGATCCTTAGTACCCTTTCCTATCTCTGGCCCTCAGCTCTTTTATTTGTCAAAGAGGGACCTGGACTAGGTAGTTTCTAAATGTCATTCCTCTTCAAACATTGAATGATGCGATGCGCTCTCTTGGCCTTATACATGAGGTGAAAAGCTGTGATCAGGACTGGGTGTCATGCACCAGGGCCTCTCAGGGAGGGGAGGCATTTGGCCGGGGAGAGCACACACGTGGAAGCTGCTCCAGTGGCCTGGCGTGCAGATCAAACACAAACAGCACAGATGACTTTACAGCTTTAGGGACATACGCACGCACGCACACACGCACACACACACTCACTCCAGATACTGTACTGCACAACTTTTTGGCTGTAACTCCAAGAACATCTTTCCAGGACAACACATATAGCTCAAACTCACAATCTGTGGAATGGAATCGACACTGCTTATTCAGCCGGCTCCCTACCAACACATACACCGCTTGTTGCCAGTTTTTTTTATAAATAGTGATGGAATGACACCTGTGCATCTATTCTCATGTATTTTAACATAGGGGTCAGTTCATTTCACTGACCTCCTCTAAATCAAGCACAAACTTGCTGTCTGGGTGGCCCTGCACGCCATACCTGGCCCTGTTAGGCAGCCACTAAGTGAGCCTTACTTCAGGCCTTTGAGACTCACCAAGCCCAGCCCTTCCCAGTGCTTCTGCTCTGGCTGTTCTCCTTCTCACATTCCCTTCCCAATCCTCTCCCATAGGCACTCAGAGGCCACCGGCTTCCTGCTAACCCTGGCTCATGTGGCCACCCTCCTCTCCTCTGCTCCCTTGCATCAGTTCTCTGCAAAGCCTGAAGCCTGAAAAAAGTACTTCAGTTGTGTCTTTAAAAACACCCTGACCCCGAGTACCCACTGATGCGACCTTATCTAGAAATAGTCTCTGCAGATGTAGCCAAGATGAGATTGTGCTGATCTGGAATGGACCCTCATGAGGTTCTGGTGCTCTTGTAGGAAAAAGCAAACTTGGACAAAGAGATACAAGAGAGGAGGGCACCGTGTGGCAACAGAGATCAGAAATGTAGTTGAAAGCTAAGAAAGGCCAAAGCCAGCCACCCCCAGAAGCCAGCACAGAATAATTCTCCCTGAGAGCCTCTGGTAGGAAACAACCCTTGATTTCAGACTTCTGGTCTCCAGAACTGTAAAGACCCAGGAGTCATTTCTCTTATTTTAACCTAGACCATTTGTGATCACTTGTTACAACATTCATGTGAAACTCAACCCCAGCCCAGACCCAGATCCAGAAAATTCCTGGTTTCTTCCCCTTATATGTCTTGTAAATTTGTGCCTTGCACAAGAATACAAGCTCCTTGGGAGCAGAACCCTGTATGGCACCACCCTCAGTGACCGCCTGACTCTGGGACGCTTTCCACATGAAGAGACAGTGTGTTCCTTCTGAGGCAAATGGCTTCCTTCAGTGGGATTGCTGAGTCAGAACAGCGGCACGTCTTTTTCCCTTTCAGTTGTGGGGATGAGACCCAGGGCCCTATATGGGCCAGGGAAACACCAACCCCATGTCAGTGGGTATTTATGTTAAGTCAACAGATTTTTTCCCATCATGCATTGCTGTGGCACCCTACACAAGTACGACAGTGCCACTACCCACACCATTGTCAGCTCTGGAAAGCTGAACAATTTGAACATCTACCACATGGTCGGTGCACACAGGATCTCAATGCTGTTCTAACTTCCACTGGTCTGACTGCTGGCAAAGGTGACCTTCCTATCATAGACTGAGGTGCTAATTGCCCTTCTCTGTGAATTGTCTGCTACTGCACTGGCATGCATGGCAGGCAGGATAATTAGCCTATGTCCATGTTCTGATCCCAGAGCCTATGGATACATTACCCCATATGGCTAGGATTAATTGTGGTAGTTCATGGAATTAAAACTGCCAAGCCAGCTGTGGTGGCGCAGCCTGTAATCCCAGAACTCAGGAGGCTGAGGCAGGAGGATTGTTGTGAGTTTGAGACCAGCCTGAGCTACAAAGTGAGCTTAAGGCCAGCCTGAACTGCATAGTGAGACCCTGTCTCAAAAAGACAAAATAAAAATAAAAATAAAAATAAAATAAAATAAAACTGCCAACAAGGTAGCCTTGATATGGGTGGACTCAGTTTCAAGGGTCCTTATAAATGGAAAGGCAAGAAAGAAGACAGAAAACAGGGATGACAGCATGAGACTTAGCCTGAGGTCACTGACTCTGAAGACAGAGGGAGGAACCAAAAGCCCAGGAAGGCCAGGGAGATAGCTCAGTAGACTAAGTGCCTGCTTAGGCAAGCGCAGGGACCAGCCTTTGAACCCCAGCAACATCTACTGTGTCAGTCAGCTCTGCTCCGGGGTGTGCTGACCCGCTAAGACCAGGCGCAACGACACTGACCTGTAATCCTAGTGCTGGGGAGGCTGAAAACAGAAGGATCACTATGAGTCCGAGCTGCGTGGTGAGACCCTGTACCATATATATATATGGTCTGTAGTGGTTAGATCTCAAATGTCCTCCTACCTTCAGAGGTACCCTAGGCAGCAGGGGTGGGGAACTGGGGCTGTGCACTGTCCTTAGTGCCTTCCCCTGCTCTCTGCTTGCCGACCACCACAGGATAAGCAGCTGCCTTGCACACAGGCCCCGCCCTCCCCACAGGCCCTTCTACTGTGCCATTTCTGCCTTGGAGCCGCTGACTTTAGACTGCACCTATTGGGAACTGCCAGCCAAGTCAACGTTTCTTCTTTTAAGTTGTAAGTTTGAGATATTTTGTCCCAGAAATAAGAGACTACTGCTGAACAAATTGGTACCAAGAGCAGGATCGTTCTGTAACTTATCTAACCAGGTGATCCAGAAGCCTTTAGAACTGATTTGCAAAGAATGTTTGGAAAAGTTTGGAAATGGCAGATAGAAAAGCCTTAGAATGCCACAAGCAGAGCCTCATGGTGATTCTGGCCAGAGCTCAGAAGGCCAGGTAGCCTCAGGAGGTTTCATTTGGGAACAGGGACTCCAATGATGGTTGGACTTGAGGTGTGTTATACACTGGCTGGAAATTCATTTTCCTTTTGTCTATGTCTTGAGACTTTTCAAAATACTGAGATTAAAAGCAGTGGATTGACCTAGTGGAGGAAATTTTAGGGTAGCCAATGCTCAGGCTCCCTGCTGTGGTCAGATCTAGAGCAAGAATCAGGAGCAAAGAGCAGATGTGAAAAGCTTGCAATTCTACCAGAAAAGAAGTGTCTACAAAGTTGGACCCAAGGAGAATTTGGTTACTAAATATATTAGCATTAAAAAGAAACCAAGTGGGGCCGGGGACATGGCTCAGTGGAATAAGCACTTCCCTGGTAAATGCAAGGGCCTGAGTTCAATCTCCGGTTCCTCCAAAAAGAAAGAAAGAAAGAAAGAAACCAAGTAGTTTACATCAGGGCAATAGGAAAGATGGCTTGCAGGTATCTTATTAGTCAACAAACCCTGCCCATCATAAGCCTAATGGTGCAAAATATAATCTTTTCATTTGAGAGGGGAGCCCCTGGGATCCCTGTTCAAGAATTCCATATAAAGCATTGGTTCTTGGGATTTATTGCATAATGTTCAGCCATCCAGGCACTCAGAGACCACTGCAGCCATAGCTGGTCCAAGGAACCCTAGTTACTGCTCCTCTCTGGCAGCAGACCTTGGTGTTGTCTACATAGTGCCAGTTTTACTAGCTTGCAGAATATGTAAGTTGTGGGATCAGGGAGGCTTTCATCCAAATTGAAGACTCTGAAGGCAAGGCAGAGCATTCCTAAAACAGAAATGTGGAAAACTGTGATAGTGAGGCAAAAGGTTCAGTGAAGACCCCAGAGGTTAGACGATACCAGGAAAATGAAACATCTTCTGAAGGAAGCTACAGGCAGTAAGTGCAGCCAGCCCAAGATGCAGGCCATGTGGGCTGCAATAAGCATTGCTTTAAGGGTGGGACTTCTCATGTCCTTTGGTGTTCACAACTCACCACAACCCTCCCCGGTTGCTGGACATGAAACTACAAGGTTTAATGTTTGTCCTGCTGGACTTCAGTCTTGCTTTGGTCTAATTCCTTTCTATCTCCTACTCTTGTTGCATCTTTAAATTTCTAGAAGACCAGCACACAGTAGGTGTCCTCTATACACAGAATAAGGGAAGGCACAAGTGAACTATGGAGATATCTTCACATTCTAGAATATACCAACTACATCTTTCTTATCTTTGTATACCACCAACACTGGGCCCTCAGTTCTTTGAGAAGCCTGAGTATTGTCCAATTTCTCAACTCTGATTTCCAGCCTAGTTCAGAGGAGAGGCTCATTACAGAGTGCCGAGGTGAGTTGGGGCCCCTGTTCCTCACATTCTTGGTGGGCCTAGAGAAGCAGTAGTGCATACGTACACTCAGCGAAATGTGGCTCTACAGAGTTCGTGCGGCTGGAGGAGGCAGACAAGGTTAGAACCCCAAATCCCCAAGGATACTACATGCCATAGGCTGCAGCAAGGCAGTCTCCCATGGGAATAAAATAGAGTCCCCTGTGAATCTTACCCTATGGTGAACAGAAATTGAGCAGCCAGAAGCCAATGACCAGCAGAGAAAGGAAGACAGCACAAGACAGAAGGAAGCCTGGGAGACGACACCCAGCAGGGCCAAGTGTTCCCTTTGTGCATATCTGAAAGACAGGTGACTAAGTGATGCCTGGATTCAAGGTCTATCACACAGAGCTCTTAAATTTTAAGAATAGTCACATGTGCATAAGCCCTCTCTTCCCCACTTTGTGCTGGCTTTTCAGAAGCATAGGAACAAATGTAGCCATAGGAATAAAAAGATCTTTAAGATACCTAAAAAACAACATCGTATTTTTTTCATTCCCCTACCCCTCATTTTCTTTTTTTTTTTTTTTTTTTGGTTTGTTTTTGTTTTTGCTTTGGACTTACTATAGGGCCCAGGCTTACCTTGAACTTTTAGGAGAACTTCTGCCTCAGCATCCCAAGTCCTTGGGTTACTTCTGCTTGGGTTACTAATACTTCTTTTATTTTTTTCCTCTTTACATACCCAAGCTTTTGAGGGGGTAAGATTTCAGGGATTGAGCTCAGGGACCTCACACATACTAACACATATTCTGGCTCTAAACTACAGCTTAATCTCTAGGAATTTATTTTTATTAAAAAAAGACAGGCGTGGGCCAGTGAGATAGATCAGCAGACTAGGCACCTGCTTAGGCAAATGGACAGACCAGGGTTCAATCCCTGGCACCACATGCAGGGCTGTTACTGCCCCTGAGTGTGCTGAGCTAGCCACTGAGACCAGGCGTGGTAGCACATACCTGTAATCCCAGTGCTGGGGAGGCTGAAAACAGGAGGATCAGTATGAGCTCAAGCTGAGTAGTGAGGCCCTGTACCAAATACATTAAAAAAAAAGGAAGTCATAATGTATTGGTTAAAGGATCAATCTATGAGGAAGACATAACAAGTATTAACATATATGCACCAAACAACAGCCCACCTAGTTTCATCAAACAAGTACTACTGGAAATATAAAAGACCAGATAATATGAACATGATTATAATCAGAGACCTCAGTACTCCACTATCACAAACAGACAGATCAATAAGATAAAAAAATCAACAAAGAAATATTGAAAGAGTTCAGTAAAACCTTTGAACAAATAAACTTAATAGTTATCTGCAGAGTATTTCAACCAATAACAGAATACACGTCTTTCTCAGAGGCACATGCAACTTCCTCCAGAACAGACCCCATGTGTTATGGCTTGTGCTTAGTTTCCCCCCAAAAGCCTCATGCAGTCATGGGGTGGCTTCTGGAGTTTGTGATTGACTCCTGATACAACCTAAGGGTTGCATGTGTCACTGCTACACCCTGGCCTGAGGTGGGTCATCTGCATTACGATTTAGGGAGGGGAGAGAGGCTAGCTAGCTGCCACCACTGTCTTTTGCTCTTTGTTACCACTAAGAATGGCTGCTCTCCACCACGGCCCCTCTGCCTGGGAGCCATCTAAGTATAGACTGAAACCTCCACTGACTGTGAGTTGGATACACCTCTCCTTCCTTCACTGTGGGTGTTGAGTATCGGAGAGATGAGGGAAGAGTAAACAATCATGCCTGGCAATATGAGGACTTATGGGGCACAGAGAAAGGACTGCAAAGATGGAAGTCTGTATGTGCAGGTGCCCATACCACAAAAACAGACTGAGCTCAACTGAATCACCTAGTGATGCACTCCAAGGTCCTAGGAAAACAAGAAAAACTCAAACCCCAAACTAGTACAAGCTAGTATAAGCAAAGAAATTATGAAATTAGAACAGAAATCAATGAAATGGAGACAAAAAGAATAAAGAATTAATGGATGGCTCTTCAAAAGCATAAACAGAAGAGATACATCCTTAGTCAATCGAATCAAAAAAGGAGGGAAAAGGCTAACGCAATTAGAAATGAAAAAGATGAAATCGCTATGAATACAACCAAAATCAAACAGCTTATTAATAGCTACTTCATATACCTTTATGTCAATAAAATGGAGAATTTAGAAGAAACGAATAGATTTCTAGATATATATGAATAACCAAAACTGAACCAAGGAGATCTACAAATCCTGAAGAATCCAATAACAGGCAATGAAAGTTGAATAGTTAAAAAAATCAATTAAAAAAAGGTGCAAAATCCAGGAAAGATCTAACACCAATATGCCACAAGCTTATTAATGAAATTGAAAAGGAGGGGGTGCACCCAAAGCCGTTCCCGGGAGCTACTGTCACCCTGATTCCAAAACAAGACAGGGATCTAGCCAAAAAATGAAAACTATAAGCCATTCAGGAATGTAGCAGAATACAAAGTCAACTTCTCAGAGAACGGGAAAAATTTTGCTAACCATTCCTTAGACAGAGGACCACTATCTAGAATATATAAAACACAAAAAAGTTAGACTTCACAAAATAAAATGCCTAGTCAAAAAGTTGGCAAGTGAAATCAATAGCCATTTCACACAAAAAGAACGAATGGCCAATAAATACGTGAATAAATTATCAACATTGCTAGCTGTTAGAAAAATGCAAATTAAAGCAACACTGAGATTCCATTTTACCCAGAAAAAATGACCATCGTCAAGAAATGAAATACACAAGGACTGGGGTTTGATCCCCAGGGTGCAGTGCTGGCCCCACCCCTGGGGAGTGCTGAGATGGCAATTGAAACCGGGCATGGTGGCCTGTACCTATAATCCCAGCACTTAGGAGGCTGCAAACAGGATGATCACTGGGAGTGCAACCTGTGTAGTGAGATCCTGTCCTAAATACATGAAAAAGAAAGAAATGAAATGAAATACACTAATACGAAGACTGGCAAAGCTATAGGAGAAAAAGAAACCCTTCAGCATTGTTGGTGAGAATATAAACTACTACTGTAGTAGGCTTCTGAATTAGATAGAAATATTCTAGGCAGTCAGACAGGGCCAGACCCTCTAGGAGACAAGATGGAAGACAAGATGACTTTGCAACTTGGAAGAAACAGACACTCCCTATGGGCCACACCTCAAGACCAAGACAAAAGAGGAAACACAGCTACGTACTTCCCTAGGGAGGGATATCAGGGATTGATATTCTAAATAGGTATCAGTCACCTTAAAAGAGCCCAAATGAGTCAGTAGCCCAATCCCCAGCAGAAAGAGACCCTGTCCCATATTCATGCCCTCTTGCTACATGACTCGCTTCCCCATTTGTTACTGTATTTAATCTATTTTACCTGAGAAATGGTGCTTGTAATCTCATTAGTTAATCACAGTTTTGACCCACCTCGTGCTCGCCTAATTAAGTTCCTATTTCTTCTCCACCACTTTACACCCATCTCACCACATGGTTTTCCACTATAAAAGTCCCTGGAAGAAACAGCTTCCTGGGGACAACCCACTCGGGTCCCCCTCCTGTCCCTCTCTCAGACAGGACCTTTCTCTCCCTCAATACATATATTCTGCTCATAAACCTCCGTTTGTTCCTAAAATTCATTCTTTGGTTTTAGAGAACACGAACTCATCCCAGGTACCTTTTAGGCTGGGAGATCAGTTTTTCTCCCCATGTCATCTGGAGGTTCCCTGTAGCAGTATAACCACTATGGAAATTCCTCAAAAAAGTAAAACTAGAATTCTCATTTGACTCAGCTATTCCTGTTCTAGGTGTCTTCCCAAAAGATTTAAGGACATCATGTTACAGTGACACATGCATACTCACATTTATAGCAGCATAATTCATAAGAGTTAAACTGTGGAAGCAGCTTATATTTTCATCAACAGATGAATGGATAAAGAAAGTGTGTTGTTTGTACACACTCTGTCATAAAGATGTATTTGCTCTATCATAAATGTAAATCTGAGTCGTTTGTAGGAAAATTGATGAGCTCCTAATATTAAGAGAAATAAATCAGAGCGACAAGATTAAATACTGCATGGTTTTCCTTATATGAGAAACCCAAATTATAAGTGAAGAGAAAAACAAACAATATGTAACAGGGAGTAGAGAGATCTTTCTCAAATGAGAAGGGAAGCAAGAGATGGAAGGATAAGAGATCGAAGGGAGGGAAAGGAGATGAACAAATGAGTTAGGTTGTGTTGTGTATATGTCCTCTGCACTAGGAATCGCTTGTGTTTTAATAGGAAGGCCAAGAGAATTTAAGTAGACATCTTACTTTCTTAAAAGTTTATCCTATCTATTCTTTAAATTTTAATTTCTCCTTTTCTGCCTGTATGTGTATTTATGTATAATACTTCTTTAACCTACATTTAAATTTTAAACTACACTTTTATTAGTTTTTAATGGTTAACTCTGAAATATATATTGATTTATGGAGTCTACTTTAAATTGGTAACTGTCATTTCCCAAATAGAGGAAACTTAAAAATAGTGTATGACCATGTATCTCACCTTCTCCTTTGTACTACCATTGCTGCAGATTGTATTCCACATATATTAGAGATCCAGTAAGACACAATTGTTCTTGCTGCTGCAGACAATCAGTAGTCTTGTTTTTTTTTGTTTGTTTGTTTGTTTGTTTTTTGTGGAACCAGGCATTGAACTCAGTCCCTTGCACTTGCCAGGCAAGCACTTATTCTACTGAGCCATCTCCCCAGCCTTGTATTTTCTTATGTACTTCTCCTAATTTTTTTTTTCCATCTGATTCTGTAGTTCTGTGCTTACATTTGGGATCACTTTTCCTGAATGTCTCAGGATGTTATGCTAGTGATACAGGGAGAAGAACTGATCTTGGGTGGGTGACCTCCAAATGATATGGGGAACCTCCAAATGATGTAGGGAAAAATGATCTCCCAACCTGACCTGGATGAGTTCATGTTCTCTAAAACTGAAAAATGAATTTTAGGACTAAATGGAGGTTATGAGCAGAATAGATTTATTGAGGGAAGGAAAGCTCCTTTCCGAGACAGAGATAGGACAGGGGCCCAAGCGGGTAGTTCCTTGGGAAGCTGTCTCTTCCAGGGACTTTTACAGAGGAAAACCACGTGGTGAGGCAGGTCTAAGGTGGTGGAGAAGACAAGGGAACTCGCTTAGGTGGACCTGAGGTGGGACAAAACTATAGTTAACCAATGAGATTACAAGCACCATTGCTCAGGTAAAATAGATTAAATCCAGTACCAAATGGGGAAGTGAGTCATGTAGCAAGAGGGCATGAATATGGGATAGGATCTCTTTCTGTTTCGGGTTGGGCTACTGACTCATTTGGGCTCTTTTGAGGTGATTGATACCTATTTAGAATATCAATCCCTGATGTTCCTCCATAGGGAAGTGTGTAGCTGTGTTTGTTTCCTCTTTTGTCTTGGTCTTGCGATGTGGTCCATGTGGGAGGGTCTGTCTCTTCCCAGTTATAAAACCACCTTCCATCTTGTCTCCTTGAGGGCCTGGCCCTGTCTGAATGCCTAGAATATTTCTATCTAACTTGGCTGCCTGCAACACTAGGAGAGATAAGTTCTCCAGCTTTTGTTCGTATGAAATTTTCTTTACCTTGCCTTCATTTTTTAAAGAGTTAGACTTTTAGATTTATTAGGCAATCAGATCATAAGTGCATGGTCTAATAAAAGGAATGCTTTTACTGAAATCATTTGAGAATGTTTTGCCACCTGATGGCTTGTCATCCTGGCTTACTTGAGAATATCTTTCCTAGAAAATGTTTCTGCACAGTACAACCCTCAAAGTCAGGAACCAGCAGTTATGAGCATTACGATTTGTGTCTGGTTGTTCCCCCAAAGCCTTATGCAGTCATGGGGCGGCTTCTGGAGCTTGTGACTGATTACTGTGAGTGTGGATGCTGCACCTGCCCTGGGGCAGGTAATTTGGGGTACAGTGTAAGGAGGGTGGGGAGGCCGGCCAGCTGCCTGAGCTGCTGCCCCTCCCTCGCTCCCAGCTCTTTGCAGCTACCATGAAGGCTGCTCTCTGCCCTGTGCCACTCTGCCTTGGAGCCAGCTGAGTGCAGACTGAAACCTCTGTAACTGTGAGCTAAACAAACTTCTCCCAATTTTCAGTGTCAGGTATTTGTCCCAGCAACGACAGAAGAATAACTGAGACAATGCATTACCATCTTACTGCAGCTCATTAAGGTTTAGCCGATCGGCCAATTTTTCCATAACATCTCTCAAAACAGATCATGCTCTACACTGAGCTATTCAGAATACTCATGTCTTTTTTATTTCTATCAGTATGTAACAGATCCTTGATTTTTTTTTCTGGATTTTCTTGAACTTGATGTTTTGGAAGAATCCAGGCAAATGTGTAGAATGTCCCACAGTCTGTACTTGCTTCATCCTGTGATTTGACAGCGTTAAATAAAATTCATAAAATTTATGAATGGAAGAAAGGGGAGAAAACAAGAGGAACATGAGTTCTCATTTTTTGGAGAAACTTTCAGGATTATCCCGTATTTCTCCCTATAGTCAAGGATCTTAGCAGAACCGTCCCAGTGCGGGGCTGCATCCTTCCCACAGCCCCCTGGACAGTGATCCTAATCAGCTTGTTCCAGTGCTGATACCGCTCCCTCTGACCATCTGAGTAGGTGGGGACTGCTAAACTTCTCTACTGTAAAGTTATTCTTTCCCTCCTGTAACTAATAAGTATATTTTGGGAGACTCTTTGCAACTATATGAACAGTCACATTGCTCACTTTAATTTATTTTTTTATGCATTGACTCATGTTTATATTTGTATAGACTTGTTTTCCTGCTTATTTGTAAGGTTATGATCCATAGCAAATAGTTATTTCCTGCTTATTTGTAAGGCTATGATCCATAGCTAACTGTTATGCTTGTGCCTGATTTGGTGAGTGGGAGATCCACCAAAGTGGCTTCTGTGTCCCTTTACATGCCCTATCATTCTTTGAGCAGTTCCTTACATTTTGGCATAAGATGTTCCAGATTCATCATATACTTTCTTTAGCTCAACCCTGGAATCAGCCATATCTCCAGGCCTCTGATTCCCTTTGAATGGAAAACGTTATTCCAAAACCAAAATCTGAGCATTAGATATGTAAGTGTAGGTATATGTGTATCATACGTGTGTGTGTGTGTGTGTGTGCCACACTTAGTACGCTAAGCTATCTTGCCTGCCCTAATGAATTGAATTCTTTTTAGTTTCTCATTTGCATATTTGTAACTCCTCTGACTCCAAGCTGACCTTTCTTCTCAGCACAGAGATGCCCACCTTGCTTTGTTTGATCTTTGGTTCCACACATCCCATCAAGCCAGAGGGTGGATTCTCTCTTTACCACAACGATGCACTCTGCCGGCCCATCCCTCTCTGAAGATGCCCTCCTCTTTCTTTTTGGGCCCTGAGACCCTGTTCTGAACAAGGGGGCTTCTGCCACTATCATCCTCAGCCCTCAGATACCTACATTAGTCATTTATGAATGGAAGAAAGGGGAGAAAACAAGAGGAACATGAGTTCTTATTTTTTGGAGAAACTTTCAGGATTATCCCGTATTTCTCCCTATAGTCAAGGATGCCATTCCATCGTCTCCTGGTTTTCATAGTTAAGACTGATAAGTCAGCCATAACTCATCATTGCTCCTTTGAATGTAGTGTTTTATTTTATCTGGCTGCTTTAAATATTCTCATCATCTTTGATTTTCATAAAATGCTTGCTATGGTTTGTGTCTAGATGTCCTGTAAAGCCTCATGTAGACATGGGTGGGACTTTTCAGAGACGGCTGGATTTCCAATGTGTGATGCTGGGATCATGGGTGTGTGATTCAGGGTGAATGATACTAAATTAGTCCACTGACTGGTTTGGTGTACTCATGGTAGGCCTAAGGGCACCCCACTCTGCGTGTGAGTGCTACCTGCCCTAGCTTGAATAAAATATAAGGGAGAGGAGGAGGACTTGCTTGCCCCCATTCCCTTCTGCATGCTGATTTATCCCCTTGGAGGTCCTGCTGTCATGCCACCCACCCTGGAGCTAGCCATCGGTGGGCTGAAACTTGTAAGCACTGTGATCCCCATGAGCCTTTCTTCCTTTGACTTAGGGCGTCAAGTGTTCTGTCTTTACAACAATAGAAAGAAGTAACTAAGAAAGTGCCTATGTGTAATATTTCTTACATTTATTTATCATGTTCATTGAGCATTGTGATTCTGTAAGTTGATGTCTTTATCTGCTTTTGAAAATCCTTGCCCATTATGTCTTCAAATATTGCTTAAGTTATTCTCCTTTCCCTTTTCTCTTCCTTTACTGGGTTTTATATTTTTAATCATATCCTAGTATTTGTTTTATATTCTGATCTGGTTTCTTTTCATTTTCTGTCTACTTTGAATATTTCGTTTTAAGCCCATCTTTGAGCTCATTAATGCTCTCGTCTGCTCACCTGCTATATTTCGGTTGCCATTAAATTAATTCATTCAAGAATTTTTTTTTCCTAGGCTGGGGAGATAGCTTGGTAGCCTAAGTGCCTGTCTGGCAAGCACAAGGACTCAGGTTCAATACCTGGTACCACATGCTGTGCTGACCCTGTGCCGAGCTAGACACCAAAACTGGGCATGGTGGTGCATGCCAGTAATCCCCATGCTGGGGAGGCTGAGACAAGGAGGACCACGACAGGTCTGAGCTGTGTAGCAAGAACCCTGGGCCAAATAAATAAATGAATTAATTAATTAAAAAATCAGTGGCTGTATTAAAGCCAGGAGCCCATGTATGCTTGGCAAGTGCTGAGCTACATATGCAGTCTGCAATCAACTCTTCATTTTATATACTAGATACCTTCAGTTGTTGAATATCTATTTGAATCTTTATAGATTTCAATTTCCCATAGAAATTATCATGCATTAACTGTGTTCATTTTTCTCTGCATATTACTTTTATAATTTCACTATAACCATTATTTTTAATCCTTGACTGATAATTCTAATCGCTGAATAATCTGTGTTGTGGTAGAGGGATAAATAACTCTATCCAAACTTGGGTTTAAAAGACTGATGACAACACATATACAACCACACACACACGCACACACACACACACACACACACACACACACACACACACACACACACCAAGAGGACATGAAATAGTATTTTGGTTTTTTTTTTTAATTTACATATATGAAGACTTCTCATAACCTAGAAATTTTAGGGTATTTTTTAAGACAAAGTTTCACTATGTAGTTCAAACTGGCCTCAAAATCACAACAATCCTCCTGCCTTAGCCTCCCAAATACTGGGGGTGCATGTGCGTGTCCCCACACCTAGCTGGAAACTTCTTAGGCAGGTCCAAAAAGAGTTGATAGAATGAGAAACAAAGCTGGGTTTGTGGTTATTAGGAGATGGATCTGCATGTCAGTTTCCACGCACAGGACAGAGCTTGCCTGGTCTAAGTTTTCTGCTGATACTGGAGAGAGCACTTGTTTTACTGTCTATCTGTTTGTTTGTTGTTTGTTTGTTTATCTTTTCTACCAGCTGTGTAAGATGTAAGGCAGGAGGGAAGAAGAAGTAATGAGCTTGAAAGCTGCCAGAAGTAAAATATCAAAAATGGGGCCAGACTTCTTGTTCTGTGTTAACAATTGAGTGTTGATGTCCTCCTTAAATCCACACTAATAGCCCTAACACTGAATGAAATGATATTAAAGTTGGGAACCTCATGATTCATCAGTGCCCTTACAGGAAAAGAAACACCAGTCCGCTCCATTCGCCATATGAGCACCCAGAGAAAAGCCAGCCACCTGCAAACTAAGCAGTAGCTCCTCACAAGAATCTGCCCTTGGATTTACAGACTCCAAAACTATAAGAAGTAAGTCTTTTTTTCAAGCCTCCTACTCTATAGCATTTGTTTATACCATTCTGAGCTAGAACAATCTGTAAGGTTGTCCCTGTCATATTTTTTCCTTTGCTTATTGGTTCTGTGTTCCTACATAGTCCCGTGCCTTGCATTTTTTTTTTTTTTCCAGAACCAGGGATTGAGTTCAGGCCCTTGTGCTTGCCAGAGAAGCACTTATTCCACTGAGCCATCTCCCCAGCCCCCCCTCCACCCCTCAATGCCTTGTATTTTTACCTGTAATTTCTGGCATTATATGAAAGAAACCAGGAACTCAAAGCCATTATTACTATTCCCCAGAGAGGAGACCCTATCCTCTTTTAGGCTGTGTAATGGTTGATACATTGCGTCAATTTGAAAGGTTTAGAAGCTTAACTAAGTGACTCAGCAGTTCTACTTCCTATGTTGTAGAGGGAATGCCCTAGGGTGGCTGTTTATGGTCTGTGATATTATGATGTTTGATTTATTGGGTCAACTTTAGAAGTTTAGAATTTCACTAAGTGATGGGGGGGGAGGGGGCAGGGTCCTCCCTTTGTAAACATCCTGAGTCTGTGCAAGAGGAGGACACAGGAGATGGTGTGAGTGCTACACTGGCCCTAGGGCAGGTAGCCTGCATACAATATAAGGCGCAAAAGAGTTTTGCTTATCCCCCTTTTGCTCCTGTTGCTTTATCTTCTGCCACCACAAATTGTTGCCCCTCTGCCCTGCCATCCTGTCTTGGAACCAATTTATTACACTCTGAAACCGCCACAAACTGTGGGCTAAATCATCTTTTCCTCCTTTAACTTTGATTGCCACGTATTTTGTCCCAGTGATTAACATGCACACTGTTCACTTGGCTTCCTTCTCAGGCATGGCACTCCCAAGGTTTTTGTTTCTTCCTTTTGTTTTGTTTTGCAACACAGAAGATTGAGCCCTCATCCTTCACACTGAGCTATATCCTCAGCCTTCTTAAATTTTTGATAGAAGGTCTTGCTAAGTTGCTCAGGTTGCGCTCCAGCTTGCAATCCTCTTGTCTTACCTCCCAAAGCGCTGGAGTATAGACATGGCTCCTGCACTTTTTTTTTTTTTAATGAGCAGAATGGATTTATTGAGGGAAAGAAAGCTCCTGTCTGCGAGAGGGACAGGAGGGGGCCCCGGGTGGGTAGTTACCTGGCTACTGCATTTTTAACTATGATAGTGTTCTTGGTTGTGGTCTTGAACATCTGGCTCTTCAGAAATTCTGAGGTTAGCCTTTTTCCCCCTCCACATGCAAACAAACTATCTGACAAATATGTTAAGGAGGATATTTACATTTCTTTTTGTCTCCATTTTTTCAGGGATGAAACACTGAGCCTTTACACTAAACTATATCCCCTGCCATTTTACTTATTTTGGTTTTAAGCTAGATCTCTCTAAGTTGTCCATATTGTTTGAACCTGTAACCCACCTGCCTCAGCCTCTCAGAATACTAGGGTGATATTTTTCTTGAAGATCTTTCTGTCTATTCGCAGAGGATAGCCCCATCTCCAGCATCCCAACCCAAGAGCGTGGCACTGGCTGGGCAGGGCTGGCCAGGACTCTGGTGTTCTGCTACTCCCAGTCAGCCAAGTAGCTCTACATGGCTAGCCGAAGTGCAGCTGGGATAGCCTCACCCAGCTTGCTGTGGGTTCAGTTAGCACAACACCCAGTCAGCAAATGATTCCTGGCAGAAAAATGATGGTAATCCCACCTCCCTGAGAACAGGCTATTCCACCTCAGGAGCTCTGGTTGCCTCATTATCTTCCACAGATCTCTAGCATCTTAAAAATATATTTCAGGTGCTCTACACAGATGTTTTCTTCCTGGACAGCACAGTGTGAGAAGTTTGTTGTGAACCAGCCAAATAGCTCAGTGGATTAAAGCGCCTGCAAGCAGGTGCAGGGGCTGGGGGTTCAATCCCCGGGCCTGGCATGCTGGCCCTGTCCCTGAGATGTGCTGAGACAACTGAGACTGGGTGTGGTGGTGGGAACCTGTAATCCCATCTCTTGGGTGGCTGTAAACAGGCGGATCACTATTAGTCCTACCTAGTAGTGAGACCCTGAACACCCTGTAGACCCTTCCCTAAAATTAAAAAAAGAAAAAAGAAGAAGTTTGTTGCTACTGATTGCATTCTACCCCAGAGTGGAATCTCTTTGTCACTGCATTTTTCCTAGGAGCTAGCATGGAACCACGCTATGAACGAGGCAGAGAAGTCTGAATACTCTCAGTGCATTTCAATAGAAGACCTAGCTAGCTAAATGACTCCAGGGAAATTCCCAAATATTTTTTCTTTCTTGGCTATGCAGTTAACATCTCCTTCTCACACAGGGAGATTTAAACTTTAAGCAGCACAACTGTCATGGTGGTGCTTGGCAACGTGTGTGGAAGAGGCGGGAATATTGGAGTATAGAACCTCAGTTCAACCTTCACATCTTTTATGTCTCGTAGCTACTGCTTCTATGTATTCTTTAGGCTGTCTCAATATCTGAAGGGCTAGAAGAGTGACTGCAAGAGTGAAATACAGAGTCAGGTGGAGGCTATGCCTAAATACTTGGGTTACCTCAGGGACAGTGGCATGGGGGGTCAGCTCTGTGACTCCTGCCCCAACCAGACAAAAGGCACTTAGTGATTCTTTTCCTGGGCTGTTTGAGAATTATGTAGGGTATAAAATGCTTTGAAAGCCAGCAACAGTACACTGTCCCCATTGGTATTTATTTGTCTTCAGTCTACTATGGAAAGCATGAACGTTCTAGGGATGCCTGTAGTCCCAGCACTCAAGAGACTGAGGCAAGATGATCACTGTGCGTTTGAGGCCAGCTGAACTACACAGAAGGACCTTGTCTCAAAAAACAAACGAACAAAACTAAGACAAGGATGATACTAGACTCTGGTTGTTTTGATTCTTTAGTTAGACGATGCCATAGAAGCGAAGAGACTTCCAAATGTGAAAAGAACATGCAGTGCCAGTGCTGGGGGCGACCCTAACCACCAACCAGCGACTGTTCTCATGCCCGAGGCCATCTGGGTCATCTGAATTCCCACGTCACCTTCAAAAGCAGGGGGTACAGAGCCTTCTGTGAGGCCCTCTCTCGGCTGGCCAAGCTGTTAGGACCAAGATGGGCTGGGAGTGTCCACCTCACACTACAGGGTCAGCATGTGGAACCACATGCGTGCTCCACCTCTGGCTGGCTAGCAGCGAGACTGTGTCTCTTCCAGTTTCTGCCTTCACCTTCCTCGCCTTTAACTAGAGAGAAAATGAGGCCCATTTTGCAGGATTCTTGCATAGACAGACTGAAATAACAAGAAGCCTGGGATACGTTGGACTTAGCCGGCAAATGACACCTGTCTGAGCTCGTCTCTGACCTTTCTCCAGCTTCCTAGCCTCGAGCTGGGGCAACGTCAATGTCCTTCACCCCTCACATGGGGAAAACCGTGCTTCGTGCTGTGGCCATCCCTGGTGCTGCACAGGGTGAGCCTCCTGGCCTGCCAATGAGAGCATGGGAAGATCGCAGGTGAGCCAGTGGGCTGGGACTGGGGCTAGGCTTCATGGAGATGGCGCTCGGGCCTCTCAGTCCCGCTGGGGCCAAGCGCCAGACACTCAATGGCTCTGGGTCCGGCAGAGTCGAGGGGGCTCCATTCCCGCCTAAAGAGCCGGAATAAATTAGGCTATTCTTGGTCAGGCCTGAAAAGGAGTCCTTTCTGTCTATTAAGAAAGACAAAGTTGTGTCAGTTGCTAGTTCCCCAAACGGCCCTGCTCTGTAAGTGCTCGCCCGGTGCTCTGAGCTGGACTGGTAGTGGGTGCTGGGATCCCCAAAGGCGCTGGGAGCCCAGAACCTCTCCCCGCCCAGCCACCCTGCTTCAGGGCCCCCATTGTCTCCCCTGCCCACACCTCCACTTTCGAAGTTCCTCCTCCCCATCATGCTGTGCTCTTCACCACTGTATCCCTGATGACTGATACATGCTGAATGAACGAACCCAGGATACAGCGCCCCAGACTTGCTGCTGACGGGTGAGGCTGACGGGTCACCTGGATTCCCACACTTACCTAATGGAAAGCTCAGGGTGGTAGGAGAGTTTGGAGGTACTTCCACTAGACTCTAACCCTCTGAGGCTCTGTGTGACTCACACATACCTAAAAGAAGGAAGAACCCCTGCCAGCTTCAAGCCTGGGGAAATTTTTAGAGCCATCATAGACTATATACTTTGAAGACTGCAGTGATAGGTTTTTGACCTGAGGGGATCCACACTTGTCAGAATAGTGATGTAGATAACCATTATCTATTGAGTACCTGCTGTGTTCCTGCGGTAGGCATGTCCCTTGAAGGGACTATGTCTCTACAGTGATTCATCCCAAAAGGCAACTCTGAGGCAGAGGAGCAGAGTGACTCACTCCGGGCTGCACAGTGAAAGGACAGTTCAGTAGCCTGCTCCCGGTGGAGCCCCCTCGACTCTGCTAGCCGAGCCTTCAGCACAGAGCTCACCACAGGTCCTAGGGACAGAATGAGGTCTGCTCTGCCTGGCCAGTTAATCAGGGAATTGATCACTAGAAAAAATAATCCTAGAGTTTATTCCTATTTTTTAAATTTTTTTTATTTTTTAAATTTTTTCTTCATATTCTATAGGGACTTAAAGTTTAACATATCAATACTTAATGGATAATACCTGTTCCATGTTATGTGTAAAATGTTTGATATTCAGACAGATAGTGAGGTTAAGTTCAACTGCATATGTTGTAGGTAATAATAATAAGCTTCTCTTCTGGAGGGTTAACTACCTAAGTTTGCAGACCAAAAATTAGAGAAAAAGAAGGGCTGCAAGGTCAGCCAACATTTTGGCCCTAGCCTTTCAAGATCAGTGAAGACTCAGGACATAGGAGAACCTGTACTGTAATATCATGTAACTCAGTTGTGTCCCAAATTTTCTGATCAAGGAGATTATGGGGCCACAGAGGAAAGTGATTTATGATGTAGAGTGTGCCTAAGGAGAGTAACATGAAGAGAAAGCATTCTCTCAGGCTTTCACAGAGAGCAAATTGGTCAGGCAATGGCCATGACTCATCCACTTGCAGACACTGACAAAGGATCTACAAACTGCGGTACAGGATTTCAGGATAAATCCTGAGAAGATTTGACTGACCTTACATTTCTTGTTATATAGGTCTTGCTTTATCTTGGTCTTAACCATCCAGCAAAAAAGTATAAAAATGAAGTTTAAAAAGTGAAGCCATATTAATATGCTGAGCTATAAAAAGCTCAAGTCAATAACTTTTGACATTGCCAGTCTTACAGAAAAACCACTACTATTATGGACTACTGGACTATATTGGAATATTTGCTGAATTCATGCACCTACAATATTTAAATGACAATGGAATACCCTTCTCTGACAAAACTAAACAAAAAGGGGATACAAATGAATGACCATTTTGTATCTGTATATTCAAAATAGTTAGGATAGATATACAGCTACATTCCCTTAATTCAATGAATAGAAAGATTTGTTCTAATAGTGTTTGTGGACAGGATATCATGTCTGCATCTTGTGCAATGAATAACCACTAAGACAACAATATGCAATGCATTAATTATTGAAACTGTCCTACTAATTGGTTTTGAAACTGTCTCATTGCTGTTTGTCTCTCAATAAAATTATTAAAAAATAATAATCCCGGAGAGATGACAGATTGGGCAGTACCTTTTGCCTTAAGCACTGTATTTTGGATCAACTCGTTCCTTTGTCCCAAAAATATTTGTTGAGCAGCCAGAGTGCTGAGGACACACCAGAGCGAGCAAATATCATCTTCGCCCTGGCCTAGTGGAGCTGACACTTATCAGAAATGCATGAATTCATTGTTACGTAGTGGGATGAGCACCTTAAGGATGTATGCAAGGTGGCAGGCACAGAGGGACGAGGAGGACAGGGCTCCTGAGAGTGTGGTCCAGAGGGAGCAGCGACAAAACAGGATATCAGAGGCACAGGGCCACACCTGCTCCTGAGCTCAGAATCACACCTGTGAAGCCCAAGACCCACTGCTCAGGAGAGAGGGGCCAGCTGGGGCTACATCAAAAGACCAGTGAGTGGTTGCTGCCTGTCTGCCCAATACCTTGAGCCGCCACCTTCCGATAGCACTCGTCATCTCCCCCCCATGCTGCCCCCTTGGTTTCTTTATTTATTTGACCACATCTGAGGAGGTTTTAATGGGAGAAGAAGGGCCAAGGAATGGGGTTGTTTGAGGACAAGGAAATGAACCACTCGCTGTGATGAATGTTCTTGAAAAGCAATTTATTTTTTCATGGGCAGCTTGCTGGGCTTGTGAAGGACAAAAGTGCTTTGGCTGCTTATCAAGTATTAACAGAGGCTAGCTGTGTTTTCAGCATTTCTCCTTCCTCACACACGCTCACCCGTGCCTCTCCCTATGCATGACAGAAATGACATCGCGTTCAAGGGCTCCCTGGAGTCCACTTCTGAGAAAGAGTGGCAGCTGCTTTCTGGGGGCCATGGGATCCTCTTCCTTCACTGCAGTCACCTCCAGGCAGCAACTGGTCTCCAAGGTCATTCTTCCCTCTTGCCAGAGGGGGATGAGGGGAGTCCCAGGAATCACTGGTCAGATTTCAGGAACCCTGAAAATTCCTAGGATGCTCACAACAGCCAGGATCCCATTTGTGGTCATTTCACAGGTTAACCAGAGGGAACACAGCCCCATGTCTGACTATGCCACTGAATCCCCATGGCAGGACTCTGCAGTGGTCTTGATAGGTCTGCATCTCCTTCCTACACAAACCCATTTCTCACTACAGGTGGCTTTCAGAACTGACAGCGGCTCAAGGAAGACCTCTTGGCTGACAGAGGAACCACTGGGCCTTCTAGCAAACAATTCACTGGAATCCTACTTTTCCCAAAGAATGGCCATGGTTGACTATTTTTTGTTGTTGTTGTCGGGGGGGGGTCCTTTATCCCCTGGAAAATATGACAGTTAAACATATTAACTTTCCAGCGGGGCCTTCACAGTATTGGTGGAAGATTACAAGGTCTGAAATGTACTGTTAGGAGA
Source organism: Ctenomys sociabilis (assembly GCA_004027165.1). NCBI lineage: Eukaryota > Metazoa > Chordata > Mammalia > Rodentia > Ctenomyidae > Ctenomys > Ctenomys sociabilis. The sequence goes on from PVKA01002590.1 coordinate 58,568, forward strand.
GCCCTACTTCCACAGAAAGTCTGGGAAGCCAGAAGTCTCCACTAGCCTGAGTTCCTCAAAGGAGACCAACTTTAATCCTGCCTCCTTGCTCTCACTCGCCTTTGATGTCATTCTTGCTTTCAGATTTGGTAAAGGGACAGCTATCAGAAACAGCAGACCAGGGCCGGGAGATAGCTCAGTAGAATAAGTGCCTGCCTGGCAAGCACGAGGTCCTGAGTTCAATCTTCGGTACTGCAAAAAAAGAGAAAGAAAAAGACGAGCCGTGGATGACTCAGATCACACAGGAAAACAGAGCCATGGATGCCTCTCAGATCACATGTTAAAACTGTTAGGTTCTTGGCACAGCAGAGAAACAGGCAGAAGGAAAAAGGGAATTTTCAGTGGTTCCTCTGTCAGCCAAGAAGTCTTCCTTTTATTTTCTTTGAGGACATGGAGAGAATTTGGGGAGGTCAAGGAATTCTCTGAACTAGACAAAGGGAGGCTGAGGCTTTTATGGCCTTTGGTCAGGGGTGGAGTTTGGAGGGGATGCTTAGATATACCTGAGGGAGCTGATTGGGGTCTTCCCTGAGGCGGCAGGAAGGGTGAAAGTAAACTTTATCCTGGGCTAAATTGGAGAAGAAGGGGGAGGTGGCCCTGGGAGCTTGGGCCTTCGCTTTAAGGGCATCAGCCATATGAGATGATCACCACAATGATTTTAGCAATTCATGCTAGGGCGTGAGCCTATTAAAAACATCTGAGGTGTGTGTGCCACAGTGCACCTCACAGTAAGCAGAAGAATTTGGGTTTGGTTCCCTGGAAGACCTGTGCCTTTCCCAACCCCAGTGTTGATACAACTTCCTCAGTAACCTCAATACAGAGCTTTTTGACCTGTAGCAAGGGTGGGCCTTCTTTTGCTTGCTCTGTCAAACTCAGCTCTAGAGATGGTCAGGACCCCTGCTTACAAAGGCCCCCAAATCCAGCTTCCAACAGTGGCTGCAGAGGCAAGCAGGAGAGGCTCTCTTCTTCCTTTCAGGGCTGATTTAGCTGGGCTCCAAGGACAGGCCTCTCTGAGTTTAACCTCCTGGGATTTATACGTTGGCATCATCCCCTCCCGTTTAACATACTCCACCTCCTTGTGACCAGCTTTTGAGTAACGGAATACCATAGTGGCTGTGCTGCTGAGAAGGGAGGAAGCCTCCACCAAGACCTCCTGCTGCACCAAGCCTCCTCAGCAGCTCCTGGGAAACGAACATCAGTGCTACTGACCTCCCAGGGCCACACAACTGCACCACTCTTCATCCAAACTCTGCTGACTCTATGCACACCCTGCCCACACCCTGAGGTTGTGCTCACAGTGGTCCTGAAGGCCGTACACTCAGAGGGACATCACTTGTTCAGTACGAGGGAGAGGCCCTGGAGGGAGCCAGCACCGGTGTCCTTTGTCCTTCTTTCACCAAAGGACACCAAGAGCCGCACTGCAGGGAGCCATGTGATGCTAAAAGATCACTTTGGCTGGGAGATATTGTTGACGAATCACTGTTACCAACCTCTGTAGCCCAGCTTTTGGCTAGAGAGGAGGACAAGCAGTTTTGTTTGTTTGTTGTATGGTACTGGGGACTGAACCCAGACCTTCACACTGGGCTATGTCTCCAGTCCTTTTTATTTTTTTGAGACAAGTCTCACTAAGTCATTCAGTTGCCCAAGTTGGGCTCAAACTTGTAATCCCCCTGGGAGGCAAGTGTGGTTGAGCCCCACTGAGGTCCAGAGTTAAAATTCCTCTGGTCCCAGGCTTAGCCTCTCTTCCCAGCAGCTTCAGTCCCTGTGTGCATGAAGATAGACCTGGGGTCAGGGAAGGTCATGAATTCCATCTCTTCCCAAGACCCTGCCAGACCAGAGTGACCCAAGGCTGCCCCACCCTCCCTGAGTCACCTAGGTCCTCCCAAAGCAGAGGCTGCTGCCGCCCGGCAGCTGTGGCTCCCCCCTCAGAGACAGAATACACTGCATAGTGCTTGCTCCTTTTCATCCTTATCAACAAATTCCCCCCAAACTCTGTTCTGCTCCCCAGACTGCCTTCTCCTAGGAAGAGCAAGAACTTGCATAATAAGCACTTGACTCCTCTCCAAGCCAAGGCTTGTTCCAATGGCGTTGACTTTCAACCTCCCCATGTCTCCTTGAAAAGATGAACCGCACTTTTGTACCACAGGACACGCCAGGAATAGCTCACATCGAGTGCCTGCGGGCGGGGTGAGCAGAAGGAGCCGGCCGCAGGTCAACAGAGCCCTCAGAGGTACCATTAAGATGATGGACGCCTTTTTCCATGGAGCCTTGGGCAAGCCACTTGACTTCATTTCTCGTCTCTTCTGGAGAGAGGTCACAATGTGAGAGGCAGTGTCCTGTGCTCCTCTGGCCGGCACACACACTCTAGGGACCACACTCGTGCAGCCTTGGGAACAGAGGACATGGGTAGAGGATTTCACAGTGCTCTGGTTCCGGAAAACCCTGTAGCTCAGCATAGAAAGATGCTGGCAAAGTGGACACGGTCACTCCCAGGCCACTGGGACTTGTCACAGCCTCCCTCTTATGACCAGCCCTCTCCTCCAAGTTGGTAGACTATCCCCATAGTCCCCAGCTTCTTAGTAAGGGAAAATCTCAAAGCCAAGTCCACTTTCTAATGAATTCAGAACATGCCACACGATGATGACCATGATGGTGACCCACCATGCAGTCACGGTGGAGACCAAGCGCGGCGCCAGCCACACGAGGCCATCGGGCCTCCTCACCTACCAGAGACTCGGAGAAGGGGAGAACCTGACAGCACAGGGCTGGAAGTGATACTTCTCTAGTCCCTGTGCCCACAGCGCTCTTCCCATGGGAGACCCTGTCTGTGGGATGAGTGTACACTGCTGGATTTGCTGGGATAAGGGGGGCCTTCAACAAAGAACTGGGTTCAAGGCCCACAGGAACTGGGTCAGACCTGAGCCGAACAGCAGAGTCAGCAACCTCTCTGCCTCCAGGCGGGGTTCCCTGGCTGGCCTCTAGTTGGGGGGCCCAGCTAAGGCAGGAGTGAAGGACATGGAAGCTGGGTGAACCCCTCCTTCCATGACCAGTGGGGACAGGGAAGTAGCAGTAGAGCCCCACTCTATCCCAGTGCTGTCTCCCAGTTCCTGATTATCTTCAGAATAAGTCTACAACATGGGTGTTGTGCCACCCATTTCACAACTGAAGAAGTAAAAGCCTGCAAGACCCCAGGACCCAAAAGGAAAGCAGACTCTATGGCCAACGTGTCAATATCCAGGAGTGTGCTTCCCTTGCTGTCCACATGGTCCCTCTCTGGAAAGGTCCTCCATAGCCTTGGGGAATAGCCCCTCTCTGCTCTAATCATCACAGGGTACCAACCTCGGGCACAAGCCAAGCAGGACCTTATGACACCTGACTCATCCCCAAATTGCCTTTAGAAGCCCGTGGAGCCACATTTGTGTGATTACTGTAAAAAATGACAATCCATCATTCTCTCATTACCAAAGAATGGACTTGGCTGGTGTACTTACAAAATTCTCCCCACTCCTTGGTACATTAATCCTTCTCTGAAATATTTTAATTATCCTTGTTTACACTATTGACCAGCTTTTTAAGGTCTGTCTGTGTAGATACAGCAAAGATAAATTTCATCTGGAGTCCCATCTGAATTACTCTGAACTCGAAATGTCGCCAGGTCAGCAGGAATGGGCTTCAAGTGTACCTTGGGTGGGCAGACGAGGAATACATTACCCCTGACCTTTCCAAGAAGGGTGCAGTGATTCAGCCCTGTCCCCTGGGACACTGTCGAAGAGGACAAGCCTTTCTGCATCCTCCAGCTGCCTCCCTGGCCCACAGCTCCCTCCCAGCCCAAAAGAAGAGCAAGTGTTCCAGAAGGTATGTAGAACTGTTGGCTGCTAGCCTCTGCTGGGCAGCTGTGGCCAGGGTCACCCTTTGTCCAGGTGCAGGCCTGCCTGGCTGAACCAATAGGCTTCCTGGCCACTGGTCTTCCTGGTGGGCTTGGGGTAGAAACGTCACAGTAGAAATGGCAAGGAGGAGGCTGGAAGTAGCATCTCCTCCCTTGGGTCTGTTCGCAGCAGGCCCCTTGAGCAAACAGTCCTCTCCGCCCAGATGCGGATGGACCTCTCCTCCAGGCCTCTAGATGCTGCCAATCTCCTGATACACACCTGGCCTCAAGGGCTGCCCATACCCTGCCCAGAAGGCTGCACATGTCCCCAGTAGTCCATTAGACCTCTTCTAATGCTTTCCATTACTGTGCTAGCACTTCTGGGCCCAGTTTGGTCCCCAGTACTGAAAAAAAAAAAAAAAAAAAAAAAAAAAAAACCTTCAGTGGTATGGTCATATCAGCACTTGAGGGGAAAAATGTAATTGACCAACAACTAAGAAAAAATTAAGATCTTACTGAGTTTAGACCTGCAATGTGCAGAGGAATTGATAAAAATTATGACTAGCACAAATATACACACTGACACACATACATATTAACACACACAGATGCACACTCATATACACATTTGTATACAGTAAACTAAACACATTCATGCACATTGACACATACACATGTATTCACAGAACAAATACCATAATAAGAAAAGTCAAATGGACCAAGAACTGATCTATGAAGCAGTAATAACACTGTTACAAAAATTAGGCAGAAAACAACTCATCTGATGAAAATCATTTCATCAAATATCGAGAAAAAAATGGTACTTCAATTGTTATTTAGAAATATATAATTTATTAATATGTCCACATTCACAGGTCAGGAAAAAAAGCAGTGACCTGGCAAAAAGGACAAAAACACTCATCACTGACCCTGAGAAATTCCTGTTCCCTAAGAAACAAAACCCCAAAGATTCCTGCCAAACCCAAGACTCACTGAATGTCATCAACAGCAAAGCCAAAGGCCGTGGGTGCCTACCCAGAGTAGTCACAGAGTGCTATCTCTACCTCAACTAGTCCTAAAGGGCAGGCCTCAACCCTTCCTAAGTGGAAGAGCTGGGGCTCAGAATATTATACATGTCCCTGGCCATCAGTAATTGAAAGGTAGAGGGAAAATGTGAACCCAGACCTCTTGGCTTCTGAGGCCCTCATGCATCATACTCTCAGGATGGCAGACTTCTGCTGAGAACCCCAGCCAAGTGCCTATGATAAGGCTTTAGAGAGCTCCACAGCAGTTGGAAATGGGGTATCAAAAGCTGGGGGTAAATGCAACCTCAAAATGCTGCTGCCTGCATGGGGGCTTTCCTTCAAGATTCCTTGAAGAAACTAAAGACATAGATGGGAGACTCACATGGACCTGGGCAGTTTTACATGGATCTGGAACAAATGCTGGGATTTAGGGACCACTGAAAGCCTCCCAGCTTTGCAGTCGAGACACAAAGGCATACATTTTGAGAGTAAGATTAAACCGAAGTAATTCCTATGGTGCCTGAGTTGGAAGCCCAGAATTTGATTGGCTTAAGGGGTTCTAGGACTGTGAAATTCCTAGCCTAGGAGGCTGTCAGAATCAAGCATAAGTCTTTTTTTGGAAAATATAGCAATATCATTCAGAGTTTCAAATTAGCCTGGAATCCTTAAAATACAATGTCTAGCATGCCATCAAAATTAACAAGGCATTTGAAAGGATCAGATGACAAATAAAAACTAGACAAGAAGAAAAGGGACTGAGGAGATAGCTTAGTAGAATAAGCACTTGCCTGGCAAGTGCAAGGGCCTAAGTTCAATCCCCACTTCTGCAAATAAAATAAAATAAAATGGACCAGAAGACATACACTAGAAACAATAGACCGACAGGATCTCTAGATAGGAGTTACAGACATAGACATTAAGCTCCTATTTAATATGCTCAAAGAAATGAACTACAAGATTAATATTTCATAAGATAATATAAATTATAAAATAATTAAGTTCTTTTAATATTTGTGTGTAGGGAGGGTGCTGGGGATCAAGCCCTGTGCATGCTAGGTCAGCACCCTAGCACTGAGCTCTAACCCAGCCCCTGAAGCTGCAAAACTGAAAAAGAAACAAAAAGCAAATTAAGAGTTCCATGGATGCATGTGGGAGCAAATTAGGTACAGTTGCAGAGAGAATTAATGAACTGGAAAATACATCAGGAGAAAATACAGAGAGAAAAGTTAAATGAAACAAAGGATTTGGGCAATTGAAAAAGAACACAATGTTGTGAAAAAAGAAGCGGGGGAAGGAAAATAAAACTATATATGTACATATGTATACACAAGAGAGATAGGATAGAGATACAGCTATTTTCTCTTAGTTCAATGAGAAGAAATGTTTGTACTAATATTGTTTAGACAAGATATCATGTCTGTATCTTGTCCTCTGAATAACTACTATGAAGACAAAATACAACATATTAATTATTGTAAACACCTTATTAACCTGTTTTGAAACTGTTTCATCACTATTTTTTCTTTGTTTCTCATTAAAATGAATAAAAATTATATAAAAAAAAGAACACAAACTACACATGGGCTGTGGCGAGGACACTGTATCTTTAGCAGGAATCTTAGAAAGAGAAGAAAGAAAATGGGGTAGAATTTCTATCTAGTGAGGGAAGCAACAGAGAAGCTTCCCATATTTGTTATCTTTAGGAACCCAGTCGAAATAATTTTAGTTTTTGAGTTCTTTTGTGTTTGTCTTCACTGTTACTTGTGTTCCCAGTTCCTTTATTTTAATGATTTTTTTGGAATACCTATTCTATCTCTGAGGTTCTGCAATCATTGAGCTGGGGAAATTACTGCCACTGTCTAATTGTCTATTTCTTTCAATTTTTTATTAAGTTATTCTCATTCTCTTTTTTTTTGGCGGAACCAGGCATTGAACTCAGGCCTTTGTGCTTGTCAGGGAAGCACTTATTCCACTGAGCCATCTCCCCAGCCCCTATTCTCATTCTCTGTCTTCATTGTATTGATGGAGAGCGTTCCTTCTCTTCTGCTGCACTGGTTTGAAAGTTATGTATTCTGTTCTTTTAGTGTTAATCCACTTAACATGCACATCTAAGGCCAGTTAGCGTCTCCACCCTGCAGGCAACTGACACATTGACATTATAGTTATTCAGTTCCAACCAGCCACCTGACATTTTTGACATTATTGTTGTATAATATTTCACTTGCACCTGATTTTGACCCCCAAATAAATATTAGTATGTATTTAATAGCAAATGCTTTTTAGACTTATCAACATGCTTCTCACTTTCCTTCCTTTGTAACTTTCATCATTCTATTTTCTGGGTTCAATTTTCTTGTTCCAGAAGAAGTTATTTGCAATAATCAAGGATGAGTTCATGAGTAGTAAATCCACTCAACCTTTTCTTATAAAGTTTTTATTTCATCCTCATTCTTTGTTTTTCTTTTTGAGACAAATTCAGACCATTTTGAGCTGACTGTGTAGCCCAAGTTAACCTTGGTACTCCTGCCTAATCCTCCAAAGTACTTGGATTGTAGCCAGGTACCCCTCATCCTCTCTCTTTCTCTCTTTCTCTGTGTGTATGCACCTCCAGGGTGCATTTGGAGTGAATATGCCCTTCTGGCTGTGTGTGTGTGTGTGTGTGTGTGTGTGTGTGTGTACTGGAGATCAAACAGGGCCTCTCACTTGCTAGGCAGGTGCTGTGCCTCTGAGCCATATCCGGGCACCATTCTCATTCTTGATTGACTGTTTAGCTGAACATAATGATCACTAATTCAGACCTTCTGTTCTGGGATGATTTGTCCCATTATCTCCTGGTGTCCATCATTGGTGCTGAGAAATCTTCTGCAAGCTTAACTGTCATTCCTTGTTCATTTGTTTTTTCACTCCGCTATGTTTACAGCTTTAAAATCATGGGTCTATAAGATAGCTAAGATAATTGCACTACTAGTTTTTGTTAGTTCATTGAAAGGAACAGTTAATGCTTATATTGTTTGATCAATTTTGCATGCCTGTATCTGGTAATCTGAGCAACTACTTTGAGGATAATAATATGCAATATAATAACCATTGTTAATTTCGTATCATCATGTTTTAAAATTTTGAATTTTGTACTGCTTTTATTGTTTTTGTCTCCCTTTAATATAAAAATTAAAATAAATTTATGTATCTATGTATTGAGCTGTCTCTCTGCCAACTGTCTGGAACTTGATGCGCTTCCCCAGGCTTTCTCCACTGCTTCCTTGTTGTGGCGAGATCAGGTGCCTCAGCACTCTCGCTCTGTCCATCCCCTCGCCCGCTGACCCAGTTCCACCTCTCTTTGGGTCGCAGTTTTCTTCCGTCTGCATCCCATGCCTGCACCTCTCCTGAACCACAGTCCATCACCTCCTGCACTAAGACATGGAGCCGTCAGTGTTTCTTACTACATTTTTTATTTCTTGAAAACTATTTGGTTTTTTCCCAAAGTTTTCTCTTACTTTGTGATTGTTTTCTTTCTAAATGCTTTGGTCATATTTATTTTGCTATCTCTTTTTGTTCAGCTATAGATTGATTGATTATTTCTAGTCCTTAGAATGGAAATTTCTCTTCATTGACTCGATCCAGGACTCTGGAGCATGAGGTTCAAAAAAAAAAAATCCCACATAGACCTAAGGAAATGACATTATTGGTTCAATAACTGAGAAGTTCGGTTAGGGCTTGCCTCAGGTCCTTTGCATTCAGCTCACTGTGCTAACTTTTCTCAGACAGGTGACTCCTCATAGAGCTGCTCAAGTAGACACTATGCCATCCTCCCAGATTCTAATATGGCCAGTTACCAAGAAACTTTTTTTTCTATTAGCTCTTAAAATAGTTCTAGGATCACCTGGATCAGCTGCACTTCATTATGTACTCATCCTGCAGCAGTGATGGCCATGGGAATGAGACACGCTGGCTGGCCTGCACTGTGGAGGAGGGCAGAGGACCACCAAATGAGCCACTGGAGGCAGAAAAGACAGCAAGGAAGGCACGATGTGTGGAAAGTGGCAAGGCACATGAAGTGATGAGAGACAGTACTTAGTTCATGAGTGCACACACACACACACACACACATGTGCACACATACATGTACACTGTATCCTCCCACATGCAAAGTTGCAAAAACACTGGTGTGCTGCACTCCAACAGCTATGCCTCCTGTCTTTTTGGTGGACAAGTAAGCCTGACTCAGAACAGCACTTCCTCCGCGGTTCTCACTGCAGGCCTGGGGTTGCTCTCCCTCTGCTGGGTGGGTTTTCTTGCCTTTCCCTGAACTCGGTGTGACTGTTCCACCCGGCCAGGCCTCAGTCACATTCCTGCTGCGAGTCAGAGGACAGGGCAATCGCACGAGTACTGAGAGGGTTAGATCTTAAGAAGCTAAGAGAGGCATATGCTAGAAGCAGAAGACATCACTGTCATCTTCAAGGGCTAGCTCCCAGAGCCATCCTTCCCTACAGGGCATCTCTGCCTGCCAAATCCTGATGAGCCTTCCTATACCTGTCTCCATGCTATGGACTCTTCACTACCTCTCATGTATCTCCCACCACACACTGATTTGGAAATTTCCTCTCATTTCCTGTACTGTATTCTATAGCAGTAAGCTCCACAGTGTGTCTTGTATTTTCTCAAACAGGGCTTGGTTAGTTACCTGCCATGACTGGTGTTCACGGGCATCTGCTTAGGAATCTCAAGTCTAGGATATAATGGATTCCATATTCTGATCAAAGGCCTACGAATTCTAGAGACCTCAAGCAGAGACTGAGTCTGACCTCAGGATGTAGACCCTTCTTCTCAACAGCTGACCCAGCTTGTCCCTATGGTCACAGAGATTGCATCTGATCTCTTCCCTGCCACTTGGAAGCTATGAGACATTATGCATTAGTTTCCCATTGCTGTGACAAAATAGCTGAGAAATTCAACTTAAAGGAAGAAAGGAATGTTTAGGGCTCATGGTTTCAGAGATTCCATGCTTGGCTGGCTCTATTGGGTAGCTCCATTGACTCCACAGCTGACTGGCTCCATTGTTCTAGGCCTGTAGCTAGGCAGAAACAAACACCACACAGAGAGCACATACTGAAGGAAAGTAGCTCCCCTTGTGGTGCCCAGGAAGCAGAAAGAGGCTCACTTTTATAACAGTGCCCCTCCTCCAAAAGCCAGAGTTATGAATCCATAAATGGATGAATCAGTTCAGAGCCCTCAGGACACCGCCACCTCTCAAAGGAAACAGTTCTAAACACTGCTACTCTCATGACCACTTGTTCAGCACCTGAACTTTGGAGGAATTTTTAAGATCCAAACCACAATGCCTTGAGTGGAGGCCACGGTCTTTATTCTGTTGCTATACCTGAATACCTCAGGACTGGGTTATCTATAAAAAATAATCTATAAAAAATATTTGTCTCACATTCTCTCCTTTTTTTTCTTGTATTTTAGTATAAGGTCTACAGGGTCTCACTACATAGATCAGACTCATAGTGATCCTCCTGTTCACAGCCTCCCAAGTGCTGGGATTGCAGGTGCGCGCCACCACACCCAGTCTCTTGGCTCGCATTCTCAAGCCTGTGAACTCCCAAGAGCTTGGGGCCAGCATCTGGTGAGGGCCTTCTTGCTGTATCAGATCATGGCAGAGGGCATCCCAGAGGGAAGCAAAACAGGAGAACCAGAGAGGGATTGCAGACATACAGAACATAGCTACCCCTGAGGCACCCCTCTAACCCATTCTTCCATGAATGTATTGATCCATTCATGAGGACAGAACCCTCATCAGTCAGTTCCCAAGGAGCCACCTCTCAAAGACCAGCAACATAGGACTAGAAAGAGAAATTTTTGAAGTGATGAACTTTAGAGACACTCGACGCATGCTCAGATTCACTGATTCTTGTTTTCCTCCTCTGTGAGATCAAAATAATGGCATTTCCCTCACAAGGGTAGGGGAGGAATAGTATCTGACTTGGGGTTAGTCCTCTGAGTCTCTTCTCCTGCTCTGAGTCTGGCTCTGTGCTTAAGGCCTTATAGTTGCATGTCTGCTTGGGACATTTGGGAACTGAGTGGTTCTTTGCCTCTTGTCCTCAATGGCTCTAAGCCATTGCCTTGATACAACTTCCACCTGACTCTTGACCTCCAACCCATGACACTCATGTGCCCTCACCCTGAGATTCCACTGCTGGCCTATCCCCTGTCACAAGTACAACCCCACTGTCTGGGGAGGACAGGAAAAGGGGACAGGTGACATAAATGAAGTGATGAGGATCACACCAAGAGAGGTCTCTGGAAGTTGTTTTTCATCTTGACAGAACATCTGTGGCTTCCATGTTGTCACAAAACAAACAGAAGTGAGTCTCAAGTTTCACAATCCAGGAGTCTCATAGATCTTTGACAGCTCTGTCATGTCTCCACCAGTGTCAAGCCCTTCCCTGGGAAGTTAGGGGGGAGTGTGCCACACCTCCACAGCCCCCTCACTCCAATGACGTTATCCTGGCACTCCTGGGCTGATGACCTGGTGTTGTCACCTTCATGTGTAGTCAGACGCTGCAGGGTGGGTTTCCAGGTGGCTATGCGTGGCCCTGGCCACCTCCCTTCCTGCCACACAAGAACCCCTGGAGTCCCTGACTCACCCGCTTTTGCTGCCCATGGAGGTTTCCTGCTTTGCCTCTCTTGGACATTTTTCTCAGTTTTCAATGAACCCTTTCTGTTCACAGCAGCTCTTTCCCAGTGAAGGGGTGGGGAAGGGCCCATACTCTCACCTCAATGAGCAGCAGCTCAGGGTCCTCAGATCTGTGGTGACAGCCTCTGACCATGGCTTGATTCCTTGAATATTTGTGTTCATTTCTCCCTCTCCCGCTCCAACTTCTGACCACAGCTCCTTTGAAAAAGCTGTGATCAGAAACAGCAGAGGTCACGCTGTACCCTGGCCCAGGGCTATGGGGCACCAGGGGACCCTGATGAAGCCTGGACTCACATCCTGTCCCTTCAGTCTCCAGCTCACAATGTGCAGTAGAACCAGCAGGAGCTTCAGGGCCAGAAAGAGCCCCTTCGTGCAGTGTCAGGCTCCTGCGGTGAAGCCTTGGGCAGTTATGCCCTCCTGGAGCCTCAGTTTCCCTATGTGGAGACTGAGGATTGTAAAGCTTAACCTGGAGAGTGGCGTGAGGGCTAAGTGAGAAAATAGGCATGAAGCAATGGTTTATGGCAGTAGTTCATTACTTGGCATACAAGATAACAGTGGCTACTGTTCGCTACATGCTCACCACATGCTAGGCACAGGCACACAGATATAATTTACCCAGCTCTTATAGAAAGCCACAAAATGCTCCGCCTACAGATGGGAGGAGGATGCACAATGTCCCACACTTGGGAAATGGCAGGGCTGGCTGTGGCCCCAGGCATAGTTCCTTTCCCCGCAGGAAGAGCTCGGGGTCTGAGGCAGGGAGGTGGCCTGCTCTCCCGAGGCTCATTTTCCCTTGTGATTTGCTCAGACTCCTTGCTCTCCAGAACCTTAGCCCCCGGCTCTCACAGCCACACTTCAGGGGCAGCTCTTAGGGATCCTGTGCACGGGTGTGTCTGGAAGGCCCCAGATGGGACCAGACAGGAGCCCAGCACGGGTCTCAGCCCCTCCTGCCCTGACAGCAGCTTTGGGCTCGGGCACTGCCCTGCAGCCAGGAGGGGCGGTGGTGGCTAGCCCTGGCTGGCCCCCAGCCTGCAGGTGCTCTCTGCGCCTGGGGAGGGGGTGGGGCCGAGACAGCTGGGGCTACAGGCAGAGCCCGCCAAGAAGGTATCTGCTGTTTCCTTCTTCATCTCCAGGAACAATTCCCCCTTTGAGCTTCTTGGCTGAGCCAGTTGAGAGATTCTTTCTCCAAGGCTTCTCCTTGACAGATTGATTTATTTATTTCAGTAACTTGGCCTTCCTGAGAAAGGGAGGCTCAGCGCCAGGGCGGGCATGGGGACAACCTGGGGGGATGAAGGAGGGGCAGCGGGCTACAGGCTGAAAGGCAGACCCCGAGGCCTTCTCCCCAACCTCCTAGCAGGCCAGGGCACTTCAGCCAGGAATGGTGCAGCACCTACAGACGGTCGTCTCCTCACTGTCATCCTGGCCTCTGCCCCCTTTTGTCCCCGGCAACCCATCTTCTGGCTCATCACCAACACCCCAAGGCCACAGTGATCCAGGTGTAGTACAGAGTGGATCTGAACCCACCCCAGGCTCAGAACCAGCCTCAAGCCCTTGCTCCAGTTTCTAAGTCCAGGGGAAAACAATGTGGGTGAACCCAGCTTGCAGCCTGTTTACAGACTGCACCCTGGCTTAGGACCCCTCCTGGATAATCTACTCTCTCCCTACTCTGCCCTCCCTCTTGGCTTCTGCCTTCTTTTCTTCCTTCCCCAAACACTTACTGAATCCTTACTCGGTTCCAGGTTCCCAACAGGCTCTGGGCAAGAGGGCAGTGTGCCGGGAAGGCAGGCCAGGGAGCAGGGATCATAACACCTGGGCCAGTGCACGGGCATCTGCCTGAGTGTGGGTAGCCATGAGTCCACCCTGCTGCATGCCATGCATGAAGGAAGGCCTCACTCCTGCTGCACCCATTTCCCATGCGTATGATGGGGTTAACGCAGACTTAGGGCAAATGCAGTACCACCAGGACCCTGTACCTGCCTTGTGTGCTTCTCACTATGAACCCCTTTGGGTGCTTTAGGAGCAGCACTAATCCCCAGGCAGAAGTAAATGACTGTACCATTGCAGCTTCAGTGGCAAACACTGCTGTAGGCAGGATTTACTACTGCAGGGGCCACAGTTCTGTCCCTGGGAGAACACTGGCTCCCAGCCGATGGCTGGGCCTCTGAGTCCCCTTACTCAGACTGTGGCTCTGAGGATGTCACACTGCCAGAGGTGGGAACAGGAGGATTCTGAGGTTTCTTGGCTGAGCTACTGAAGGTCAGTGTGGCATGCTTGGGACAGCACTGACCTCTCAACCAGCAGGGAGACTTGAGCCATAAACAATACTCAGCGGCTGCCAGGCCTTGTCCAGCGCCCTCAGCCTCTTTTGCCCCATCCACTGCTGCGCTGAGGCCTCCTCCCCTGCAGGTGTGAGCAGGTGAGCCAGTGTGGCTTCCGTGGCCCTGCACAACAATGCCCTGCAAGCATGGGGCCAGTGCCCTGCAGGTTTCTGCCCAGCTTCCTTGCCCATAGCAAGGCAAAGCAGCTGAGGTCACAGGGACCTGAGTCTTGGCATAAACAGAGACCAAGAAGAGCAGGACCCGCCCTTCTACTCCTGCAGGGGAAGTTGCAGGACACCAGGGTCCAGAGCCTGCAAGCATCAAGGACTCAATCCACGAGGACAGTGTGCACCAGTGGTCTCCCCCACTCTCCTGGCCGTGGACTCCAAACTCACACAATAGCAGTGCACGCCTTCCTTAGGGCCTCCCTGACTCCTGGTATCCCGGGCAAGGTTTGCTGGTTAGCTCCCTGGTCAGCACGTATGAGTCACTTGGACAAAGTACCTAGCGTAACATAAAGGAAGAGAGGTTTATGTGGACTCACAGGTCCAGTGGGTTTAGTCCAATATCAACTGGCTCTGTAGTGGAAATGGCATGGTGGAAGGGCCGGCCAGAAGCCAGGAAGCAAGGAGAGAGAGGGCAGGAGCTGGGGGTGAGAACCCAGCCTTCTAGGCCACAGCCCCAGGGATCGCCCCAGCCAGGCCCCGCCTCCTCACAGCACATTCAGCCAGGAACTCACTGTGCTTGAGTGCAGCACCTCTGTGGCCCAGTCACCTGCCAGAATGCCCATCTCTGACCTTGTGAGGCTTCAAGGGGACACATTAGGTCTAAGCCATGACAAGCACATGCCCATTTCCAGCTTCCCAGGATGACACTGAACACAGGGGATCAGCAACATGGCATCATTCAGAGCACTACCTCTCTGATGCCATTGCAGAAAACACCATGAAGACACAGCCACAGTGCCACGCAACCAGGCATCCAGGAAGGCCAAGCCCTGAGGGTGTGCTATCCTGATTTCTAGCATGCTTTGTTTCATTGTAAGTGTATGGAATTGAATGCATGATGGTGCCTCACAGCATTCCTGAACCTGGAAAGACTGGGTGCTGTGTGCTGCCCATCTACTTCTGATAGGCTTCAGGGATGGGGTTTGCAGCCAGGACACTGAGGCCTGGGCAGCCCCCACGCCTGGGCACAGAGTAGCCACTGCCCGTGACACCTGAGCCAGGATTGGCTGGGCCCTGGCCTTCAGCAGCTCAGAGCTGCTGTCACCCCTCCTTGAATGGCCCCGCCCAGCAGACACTGCTGATGTCCCCACTGCCCAGAGCTCGGAGAGGGCATCAGCAGCCCAAGACCTCAGATCTGGTTCTGGAAGGATGCGGCTCCCTGGTCTTCAGGGCCTTGTGCTTGGCAGTGTCCTTGGGAGAAGAGCTCAGGTTCAGGGCTCTGCTCACTGCGGGTCAGAGACAGCCAGACACTGAGCATTTGGCTCCCCCTTGCACAGTCCCTGTGACCAAGCAGTTTTTTTTGTTGTTGTTGTTGTTCTTTGTACAGTGTTATAGGATCGCACTACCCAGGTCAGACTTGTAGTGATCCTCCTGTTTTCAGTCTCCTAGGTGCTGGGATTACACCACCAGGCCCAGTCTCATTTGCGCTCAGCGGGCCCCAGGGGCAGGGCCAGTGTGGCACGCCAGGTCCCTGCACCTGCCTAAGCAGGCACTTTGGTCAGCTGAGCTATCTGGCTGGCCCTACCAGGCAGCTTTGAGGGTTACTTCCTCGCACAGGTTTCCATTCTAGGAGAGGCTGAGCCAGCTTGACACTCCAGTCCGGGTCCCTTTTCCTGCAATAAGTGACCACAGTGGGCATGGCACAGCAGCTGACCTCAGTGGTATACCTCAAGCCATGCTCTAGCAGCCCATGAGTACAGAAGGTGGCCATGCCTCCCTCCAGGGCACCTTGACCACCAGGCCTTGTGTCCTACTGGGGACTCTTGGGAATGCTCCCTAAAGGAGCCAGTGAGGGGCTCCTATATTAAGACTGAAGTGTGCTGGGGTGAGATGGGCAGGAAACAAGGCCACATGGGGCTGTGCCCCTGTTACTGTGCAGAAAAAGCACCAGCACCCTTCTGCTAGGACTTGGGACCATGGCAGGGGTATGTTTGTCTTGTGCAAATGTTAGCCTTTTCTGTAGAAAGCCATTCATTCACAGGGGGTCTGCGAATGGAAAATCCTTCTGACTATTCCCTCTTAATGTCCTTAGAAGCATGGCAATAAGTCAGGCTTGGTGGCACATGCTTATAATCTCAGCACTCAGGAGGCTGAGGCAGGAGGATTGCTTGGAGTTTGAGGCCAATCTGGATAACATAGTTCAAGACCAGCCTATCTTTAAAAACAGCAAGACACGCCTGCTTGGAAATCACTTGCTCATGTCCCAGCCTCAGTGTACTACAGGCCAGGTGCAAGAGAAAGCAGGAAGAAGGCATGGGGGGAAGGGAGAGAACCAGGGAACAGTGGCCTCCTTTCTATGGCCTGCTTGCTGGCTGTAACACTCCTGGAAGTGATATTCAGGGCCCTGCTCAGCCCCAAGGATATACCTCAGGAAGAATGGGCTGGGGTGAGGAAGGGGAGGGAGAGGCAGTCCGGTGTGGTGGGCACTGCTCTACCCTGTCCCTGTCTCTGTCGCTGCAGGAAGATTAAAGGAGCACAGGCAGAGGATCGAGCTCCGGACAGCCAAAGAAAGGTCCGGGGAGCAGAGGTGACGGCCCCCCCTAGCGGCCGCCTCAGACAGCACAGCGAGGTGCTGCGGACCCGGCCGCGTTCTCCCAGGAGAAAGGGGAGGTAGAAAAACCACATTGGGAAGCCAGGGAGAGCAAGGACGCCTCCCGTCTGCCTCAGGGAATAAAAGCCCGGCGCGCGTCCGCAGGTTTCCCGGGACCCTGGGATATTCAGGCGGATAGCTTCCCCTGCGGCCGGGGTGGGGAGGGAGGGCAACGGGGATGGGGTTGGAGGGCTCCCCCTGCCCGCGCCGCAGACCAGCTCTGCTGCCCAAGGAGCCCCGCCACTCTGAATCTTGACCTTTCCGAGCCACGCCTGCGTCCCCTCTGTCCCACAGCAGCCCCCGATAAAGGGGACCCGGGCGGGCAGCGTGTTCATCCGCACCGTGGCCTGCACTCCGCGGAGCCCGGGTCTGGGGGCCGCAGCACCGACCGACCCGCGGTTTCTCTGCTGAGGAAATGACAGAGGTGGAGAGGAAAATTTGTATTTGAAGAGACTTGAGAATGGATAAAAAGCAAAATGTGGAGAGGCATATAAAACATGCTACCTCTCGTGTAAGGGCGAGGGCAAGAAAAATAAAACAGACAGCTGTTCCTTTGGGCAAACGAAGCACTGAAAAAATAAAACAGAAACCAGCGAGGTTGCTTCGCTGCAAGGAGTGGATGAGGACAGAGAAAAGAGCGAAGGAAGCGGGCCTAAGGGTACCTTTTCAAGTAGTCCTGCCTCCTAGAGTCAGGTTCGTAGTTCAGATACTAAAAAAAAAAATTGTTTTTTAATGGGAGAAAAACCCAAAATAGAATACAAACTGAGACAGTCAAAACCGATAGTTTTACAGATAACACACTTTCTATGAAGAGGAAGATTCAATTTAGGAAATGAAAAGTATTTTGATTCTATTCTAAGGCTAAAGACAAAAGGAAGTCAGGCAAGCACCATCCTCAGCTAGAAGGTCCACTGTTCACAGGGGTCTGAGCAGACAGTTCTGAAACTGTTCCATGCTTCATGAACATGTAGATTGTCTCTAATGATATCCACATTACTCTGCACTGGAGAAAGGAGTTGCCAATGAGCAAAGGGAAAAGTTAGAGGGAGTGTTGGGGTGCTA
This sequence comes from Ctenomys sociabilis, assembly GCA_004027165.1. NCBI lineage: Eukaryota > Metazoa > Chordata > Mammalia > Rodentia > Ctenomyidae > Ctenomys > Ctenomys sociabilis. Next base: position 76,388 of record PVKA01002590.1, read on the forward strand.
GATTGGAACTGGGTGTGAGTATGAACTCATAGTTTTCAATGCATATTCAGATGGGTGTGTGTGTGTGTGTGAGTGTGTGTGTGTGTGTGTGTGTGTGTGTCTGCTGGTGCTGTCTGCTCAGAGTCCTGCAGGCAGTGAGATCTTAGTAGCAAGGACCAGTTTCCAAAAGGCATTTTCAGTTAAAGGAAGCAAGGTCCTTAGAGAAATGTTGCTCACCCAGCCCAAGTGTGGACCAGAGGGCCTGGAGCATGTCGTGGAGCCAGAGAACAAGAAAGTGCTCCAAAAATGACAAGAACTCGGCACTACGGCTCAGGTCTAGGTATCCCCCCTAAAGCCTCAGGTGCTCAAGGGTGGGGCTTTCGAGAGGTGGCTGGATCTAGAGTTGTGTGAATAGGGAAGAAGGGTGAGCGACACCTGCACTGGTGCCCCCCCCCCCCCGGGATTGACATAGACTGGGTGTGGCTGGTGGATTTACTGACAAGGGTAGCAGGCCCTAGGCATGGGTGGCACCAATCAATCATTCCATGGTCCAAATGGACTATGAAGGAGCAGAAGGAAAACAGGCCCACTGCATTTTCTGCCTTCTCTGCCCTGCCCTGAGAGGTTCCCCTTCTACTATGCAGTCCTGTCACCTTACCTTAGAGCCAGCTGACTGTGGACTGAAGCCTGTACAAGCTAAGTTAAAATAAGCCTTTCCTTTAACTTTAACATGAAAAAGTAACTAAGGCAAGACATATGGCAAAAGGACTGTAATCAAAAAATCTGAATAACCAGCACTGATAGTCATGAGCCACAGAGTAAAGCCAGAATACTGGAGTCCACAGTGACATACATAGGCACATTGTAGGCAGATGTGTGGGGCAGAAAGCAAAGCTCTTCCCTTCGAAGAATTTCGTGTGTTAAATGTGGACAGAAGGATGATCACAGAAATATCATGATTTGAACAATACCTCAGTAATAATTGTTTTAACCAAGGGTCTTCAATAAACACTAGAACTGGTAGGTAAAAATATGGTAAGAGATAAGCTGTCTCCATCTTCTCAAATTTTCTCATCACAGAGATTTCCTAATTACAAAGGGAGAACAGTAACTGTGTGGCCGAAGAATCAGGCATTTTGTGCCCCCCCAAATCAAACAAACCCTTCCTGTTAGATTCCCGCCTATAGTGCAGAACCCAAGTCTAATTATGGGAAAACATCAAACAAAACCAAACTGTACAAAGTAACTGGTCAGTACTTTGAAAAAAATATGAATTTTTAAGTTTTATACATTAAGTTTTTTCAAATTTTAAATTTAAAATGACAAACCAATGTGGAGAGACTCTTTAGAGCAAAGCAGATAAATGAACTGGCAGGACTGAAATCAGATCTGTAGATCAGGTACATACTGTATTCATGTTCATTTCCTGATTTTGATCATCCCACTGTGGTTATTATGTAAGATATGAACATTCAAAGAATCTGGGTGAAGAGCATAATGGGAATTCTTTGTACTATTTTTGCAACTTTCCTGTAGGTCTGAAATTATTTCAAAATGAAGAGTGGAACAAGAAAGGAAATTAGAGACTTCAGAGATATCTCACTCAGTCCCTCTGTAGGGAGTTCATTTGGATCTTAAGTCAAACCAGACAGGAAATTTTACTGCTCCCAGACAGAAAATCTGAAACCTGGGTGTTTAACACGGCTGCTGTGGCTCTGGCATCTTTTAGAGATACGGAAGGAAGTATTTCCTATGAGATCAGGGCTGAGATTGCTTCAAAATGAGGGGGAACGGATGGGCCTTGGATGGAGCTCAGATGGAGAGGACAGCCAGGGATCCTGGCTGCAGGGTGGGCACTGGGTCTCATTTTTCTCTCTGCTTTGGTGCATGTTCAAATTTCTCCACATTGGAACATTTTGCACTACATTCAGAGGAGGCTCTCAGCCAGGAGAGAAGAGGGTAAGTGTATGTGGGCTGCCTGGGCCGCGCCTCTCCCACCCCTGTCTCTCAGTGTCGGCCTGCCTGGGCCCTCACAGCCCTCTGGCTGGGCCATACAGACTGCCCCAGGCTGGCCTGGGCTCCCGAAGCTACATAGTCAGCACACCGCCCTACGCCCACCTCTGCAGATGGGGCTTTCCTCTGCCTCCCAACCCCTCTGCAGTCTCCCAGTATTCAGCCTGCTCTTCCTCAGACCGGGAAGGATGCTTTACATGGGAAGCAAGTGCCTTGTGGGTTCCAGGGGTCATGCCAAAGGGGCTACTGTATTTGTTCAGAGGAGGCACCCCTTCCTAGGACTAGCCCTCCCCAGTACTCCAGGATGTGAGGCCCCTGGGCCTCCCCCTGAAAGCCACCCAACATGAGTCCCTGGGACATTCGGAGCAAGCCCATGCTCAGAGAAGCTGCTGCCTGTGGCTTGGGGGCTGCAGTTACAAGGGTGAGCACACTCCTGCTCGAAGGGGTGCTGAAGAAGAGCGGTGGGAGGCAAAGGTGAATGTTCCACCCTCTACCAAGCTGGAACCACTTGTCGGAGTCCAGGGGAGGATGAAGACATGGTAGGAGGGCATGTGAGTCCCGGGTAAGAAGTCTAAGCAGGGATTTCGGGACCCCAGGGCACAGGAACTGAGCCCATCTCCACTAAGCACTCTTGAATGTCACATGGGCCACAGCCCTGTAGAGACCCCCATGCCCTCTGAGGGCACAGAAGTAATCGCACGGCTTCCTTGCTCACCCCCAGGCTGGCACCCTACATCTCCCGGGATCCAGTGGAGCCTCACAAGTAGACACCTTGATGGTGTGTAGGTGGGTGCCCTGTCTCCCGCATGCATCCTCCACACACCCCAGCTCTGTCATCATAGAGTGCACCCCAGGAATCTGCAGGAAGTCAGGTCACCATTCTCTGGGACCCACCCTATCGTGGTCCCACCTCTGTACTTGGTGTCTAGCAGTGTGCTGAGCAAACGCTGGTCCAAACCTCAAGCACCCTGGGTCCTCAGCCAACGGGCAGGTCAGATGCACAAAGTTCACCGATCCCAGCTTCCCTGCCTGCCTTCTTGATTTCCCGCTCAAAAAAAATCACTCGGAGAGATTGGGTGTCCCAACTGTGGCATCAAGGCGCCACCTGGTGGTCCATATGCATACGGTAGTTCCTCCTGAACAATCGTGTGTGTGTGTGTGTGTGTGTGTGTGTGTGTGTGTGTGTATGCTTTAGTAACTGACCTTGACCAAACTAACGGAAATAAATTGAGTTTTTCATCTGGAAAATGGGAATAAATAGCACTCCTTTCCCTCTCTTGTCTAGGCTGTTGGGGTCAGCCATAAGAGCTGATAATACTGACTCTTCTACCCCGGGCAGCAGAGTTACTTCACAGCAGGATGTCAGGTCTGACCATGGGGCAGTTTCTCTTTGCTGCCCAGTCCTGGCCTGCCTCACGGTCCTACCACTGCATTCCAAAACTCAGACATGGAATCTCTTTCAGTGTTGACCTCAAGGTCTGTCTCTCTTTTGTTGTTTTGGAGATAGGGTTTTACCATGTGGGTCACACTGGCCTTAAACTTACGTGATGTTCCTGCCTCAGCCTCCCTGTGCTGGGGTTACAGGTGTGTGCCACTGCACTCAGCAAAGTCTCCTTTCTTGACAACAATTATGATCATTTAAAAATGAATAATGGTCAATTGCTTTGGAGAGTTTGGATCTTCTCTTGGTCAGCATTCTGCTATTGTAATGAAACACCTCAGGGGGCCAGCGATATAGCTCAGCAGACTAAAGTGCCTGCTTAGGCAAGCTTAGGCAAGCACAGGGACCACAGCTTGCTCTCTGGCACTGCATGCCATGCCAGCCCTGCCCGCTGGGCATGCTGAGCTGGCCATAGAAACTGGGCAGTGGTGGCTCCCACCAGTAATCCCAGCACTGGGGAAGTTGAAAGCAGGAGGATCACTATGAAGCTGAGCTGCATGGTGAGACCCTACAACCACCAAATACAAAAGAAAAAGAAAAACCTCAGAAAGAAAAAAGGGTGGTTTTGACTGATGGCTTGAGAGGTTCTAGTCTGTTGTCACCAGACCCCACTGCACTGGGCCAGTGTTAGACAAAACACGGCGAGAATACATGCTAGAACGAAACCACTGACCTTGTGGAAACTGTAAGGCAAAAAGAGAAACAGAAAGAGACCGAGGAGTCACTTTAAAGGTCCCAGTGGCCTGAATACCCCACTAGGCCCCTGCTGCTATGCCAGTACCTCCTGACAGCACCACCCTGGGACCAAGGCTTCCACCTGGCACCTTCAGAGGACGTCCTAGATCCACACTCCAGTCTGGGAGCTAAATGCAGAGCTAAAGGTGTGACAGCTTCAGAAGAAAAGCTCAAGGATGAATCACAACGTCAAATTTGAACATAAGATTTTAATAGGGCCCATGAGACAATGCAGTGGACTAAATGCCTGCTTACGCAAGCTCAGGGAACAGGGTTCAATCCCTGGGACCTCATGCTGTGCCAACCCCGCCCCTGGATGTACTGAGCCAGTGACCGAGTTTGGGTGTGGTGGCACTGGCCTGTAAGCCCAGCACTGGGAAGGCTGAAAACAGGAGGATCACTATGAGTCCAAGCTGCATAGTGAGACCCCATTCTGAATAAAAAAAAATAACAAATTGTTACAATATGACACCAAAAACACAACTATAAAAATATAACTTGGACTTCCCCAAAGTTAAAAACTTTTGTGCTTCAAAAGACATAATTCAGGGCCAACCAAATAGCTCAGTGGATTAAAGTGCTTGCAAGCAGGAACGGGGGCTGGGGGTTCGATCCCTGGGCCTGCCGTGCCCACCTCACCCCTGCGTGCACTGAGATGGCAATTGAGACTGGGCATGTTGGTGCATCCCTGTAATCCCAGCTCTTGGAAGGCTGTAATGAGGTGGATCATGAGTCTGATCTAGTAGTGATATCCTGAACACCTTGTAGACCCTTCACTAAAACACAAAAAATAAAAATAAAAAGACATAGTTCAGAAATGAAAAAGCAACATGGGGAAAATGTGTAAATCATCATCATATAAACCTGATAATGGATTTGTATCTACAACACATTAGAAAAGCATACAACTCAGCAATTATAGGACAAACAACCAATTTTATAATGGACAGACAATCTGAATAGAGAGCTTCCTAAAGAAACACAAATGATATCCATGAAAAATGGGGCTTAATGTTACCAGCCCCAGGGACATGCAAATCAAAACCACAATGAGCTCCACTTCACACCCTGCAGGATGACTAGAATTAAAAAACAGACAAGTGTGAGCCAGACAGGTAGTTCCACGGCATATGCTCCTGCCTGGAAAGTGCAAGGTCCCAAGTTTGAGCCCTAGTACCAAACACACACAAACAGACAAGCGTGACAGATGTGAAGAAGCTAAAACCCTAGTGCACTGCTGAGGAACCCAGTGGAACAGCCGCTGTGGAAAGTTCTGATGAAGGTTAAACACAAAGTTATCGTGTGAACCAGAATTCCACTTCCGGTAAATATTCCAGAGAATTGAAAAGGTGCATCCACAAAAATAGGCCCACTCAGGAGGCTAAAGCAAGAGAATCACTTGAACCAAGGAGTTAACGCCAACCTGGGCAATATATTGAGATCTTGTGTTAAACAAACAGATATATGCAAATATCAGTAGCAGTATTATTCATAATAGCCAAAAAGAAAACAACTCAAATATTTCCCAATTGATGAATAAGTAAAGCACGGTACATCCATCGATGGAATATTGTTCAGCAATAACAAGCAGTGAAGTATCTAGGTGTGGTGGCAAATGCCTATAATCCCAGGTACACAGGTGGAGGCAAGTTCATGGTCAGCCTGGGTGCGGTAGTAAGACTCTGTCTCCATGAAACAGGAAGGGCAGCGCATACAGCCTAATGGTAGAGCACTGGCCTAGAGCGCTCAGGGCCCTGGCTTCCATTCATAACACCATTTTAAAGAAAGCAAGGGGGTGAGGGATGACCAAATAGCTCAGTGGATTAAAGCACCTATAAGCAGGCTCGGGCCCAGGGCTTTGATCCTGGGCATGGTGAGCCAGGATAATTCTCTCTTTCTCCTCCTCCTCTTCTTCTTGTTCTTGTTCTTCTTCTTCTTCTCCTCCTCCTCCTCTTCCTCCTCCTCCTCTTCCTTTTCCTTCTCCTTTTCCTCCTTCTTCTTCTCTTCCTCCTCCTTCTTCTTCTTTTTTTTTGGGAGGGGATCTGGGGATTGAACTCAGGCCCTTGCACTTTCCAGGGAAGTGCTTATTTCACTGAGCCATCTCCCCAGCCCCTGAGACGGGGTAATTGAGACTGGGCATGGTAACAGGCACCTGTAATCCCAGCTCTTGCGAGTCTGTAAACAGGTAGATCACTGATCTAGTAGTGGGACCCTGAACAGCCCTGCAGGCCATTCCCTAAAATACAGAAAGAGAGAGAGAGAGAGAGAGAGAGAGAGAGAGAGAGAGAGAGAGAGAGAGAGAGAGAGAGAGAGAGAGCAAGCAGTTGGAATATCCTCAAAAACATTGCACTAAGCAAGGGAGTCTCTCATGGTGGGCCACATATTATCTGAGTCCACTTACATGAAATGACAAGGTGTCTTAGTTACTCTTCTTGTTGCTGAGACAGAGCACCTGCAGCAGTGCTTTGCTAGAGAAACAGATCCATCGCTTCTCAGCCTTTTGGCTAAGATCAAGGGTGAGTAACAGATACAACATGTACAAATGAATAAGAAGCGATAAGATCAGCTTACTACAGTCACCCGCAGATCTGATGAGGAAGCATGCAGAGGGTGTCAGCACACCGTAGGTCTCAGCCCAAGTTCTGGAGCTCACTGCAGTGCCCTGTGTGAATCCTTATCAGAAGCTGATGGGTCTGCGATGGAAGGCGAAAGAGTCTGTAAAGGAAGCCAAAAGGTCTGCCCTGGGAGCCAGGAGATGATGTCCACGCTTCAGGGGAAGACTAGAGCTCCTCTGAAGAGCAGAACCAGATCCATCCTTTTTCATTACTCCTCATGCCACCCAGGCCACGAGCCCCGCTAAGGTGGGTCTTCTACATCCTAGGACACAGAATTACTGAGCTGATTTAGTTGACTTCTAAACTTCTCAAATGGACGCAATCAATCAACCATTACAATGCTCAACACCTAAAGTTAAAAGAGTTATGCTGGCCCACAGTTGGTAAAGGTTTCAGTTCATAGTGAGCTGGCTCCAGTGCAGGATGGCATAGCAGAGGGTAATCACAGAAGAAAAGTGCACCTACCTGGCAAGGACAAGGTCTCAAGTTTGATCCCAGGTATATATAAAAAAAGTAATCACACCCCCTTAATCCCAGCATCACACACTTTACTCCAACAACATACTTAGCTCCAGTCACCTCTGAAAAGTTCTAGCTATGACTGCATGAGGCGGGGGGGGGGGGGCAGCTAAACACAAACCATAACAGCAAGAAAGTCTAATTGGTAGACAGAAGGTTGAGTAGCTGCATAGGGCTGAGGAGAAACGGGAAAGGATAAGGTTCAGGTTATGGCTGAGGATACAGGGTTTGGGGAATAGTATAAATAGTTATGGTGATGGGTCCAGAGCTCTCTGAATCTCCTAAACACCACTGAATGAAATACTCAAACATAGACAATAATATGCAATGTATTAATTATTTTAACTGTCCTACTAACCTGTTTTGAAACTGTCTCATTGCTGTTTGTTTCTTAATAAAATAAATAAGTTAATAAAATAATAAAGAAATAGATCTGGGGGTATAGCTCGGTGACAGAGGGTCTGCGTAGCCTACACAAAGCCCTGGATCCCATCCATCCCCAGCACCACAGAATAAACAAAACCCCATACATTTATGACTGCACATCTGTCTAAGTCAAAATCCTGGGTACAGCATAGCTGGGTGACCTGCTTGGGGGTCACTAGTGTGAGATCAGTGGATTGTCTGGGTGCATCTAGGGTGAGTATGAGGGGTCAGGGAGATGACTCAGTAGAATAAGTGCTTCCCTGGCAAGAGCAAGGGTCTGAGTTCAATCCCTGGTTCTACCAAAAAAAAAAAAAAAAAAAATGGAGTGAGTATGCCCTTCCTGGCTCTCCCAGGTGGTTGGCAGAGTTTACGCACTGAGGCTGCATAAATGAGGTCCCAGGTTCTTTCCTGACCTTCAGCCTCAGGCCTCTTCTTTCATGGAGGGCCTCTCCCTCCTCGGGGGTCTCCTGATCAGCCATGTCCAACAGGGGCCTGTGGATAACACAGTGTTAGCTGATTAGGGACCTTAATTACATTTGCAAAATCTCTTTTCCTTGATCATATAATGTGCCCTCATCCCAGGAGTCCTGCTCACACTCGGGCACCTACTCCAGGGGCCAGAGTCAGGCCACCTCAGAATTCTCTGCCCGTTAACACTTCAGAACGTCAGGCTCTACCTCCTTTCCATGATGTCAGTCACTTAACCTGTTCCCCTGCTGCTGGCTACTCCACTCACCGAGGCCTGACTGTTGGAGAGTTGTAAGCAATTTCTCCTCTGTTAGCTACAAATTCATGTGTGTGATTTTATGGGGATTTACATGCTTTTTGGAAAAACAGAAGCATGACAAAGACAAACTAGGCAGCATTATCTACCCTGTCAAAATCTTGAGTCCTTTCACAGATCAGCAAGGCCAGGAAAAAAAAATCATCTTCTTGCACAAATTATTTTACTATCTTCATACTTCCAGCCCAGCCACTAGTTTGTTTGCCTTCCTGTTCCTTCACATCTGATGTGCTTACATCAGGCTCTAAATGCATTATCATTCTAGCAAAAATTACAAACTGTATTGAAAACAGGCAGACTTTTTAAAAAAAATGTATTTGCTTGTTACAGGGTCTCACCACGCAGCTCATACTCATGCTGATCCTCCTGCTTTCAGCCTTCCCAGCACTGGGATTATAGACATGCACCACTACACCTGGACTCTGGCCCACTCAGCCCACCCTGGGGGCGAGGCTGGCATGGCATGTGGCACTGGGGATTGAACTGTGGTCCCTGCGCTTGCCTAAGCAGGTGCTTTAGTCTGCTGAGCTATCTGGCTGGCCCTCTCTGTCTTTGATATTACTGGACAGTGTCTCTACCATGATCCACACCAGGCACAAGTTTAGCATTGGATGTTGGGGTCCCACATCTTATACACTGAGGATGGCTGGGCACAGCAGAGCAGGTGGCCCAGGCAGGTGGCACTGCACACAGAGCACTCCAGATCTCCCCTGGCACGAGAGCCAGCATGCCCCCTTGTCCTGAGGTTCTGCCCTGGCAGGAGCCTTCTGGTGCCCAGGTTCACTGCAGCACCCCTGGCAGATGCTGGGACACTCAGTGGATACTGATGACATACAGGAGCTTCAAAGATAGTATGAGTAGAAACCAGCAGAGCCTAGGAGCAGACATCAGAGCACAGCTCTGCCTCTCTGACCTCAATTCCCACAAAAATTGCTCAGTACTTAGTCTGCAGTGCTGACCTCAGAACCCCAAATGTCTTTTCTGCCTGTGCAGGGCCAGGCAGAGGCAAGGATCTGGACACCAATGAACTGGAGTGGTCCTCCTGTCTGAGAAGTGGCTCTGTGACAGCCCTCCCCTCCAGCCTGGAGCACAGCGTGCACAGAGATGTGGGAGAACCAGGAGCAGCTTTTGGGGTGGCATCCATTGATTGGCTCCCGTGGTGCCAGGTGAGGCGCTCTCTCCACAGTGTAGGTGGGAGGTCACTGCCTGGCTTTTCCCCTTCAATCAGGTCGAGTGTCCCCACTATGGCATCCCTACTGAGGCTTCTCCCTGTTGCTGAGCCCACAACAGCCTAAGCCACTGCTGTCATTATTCCCAGGCCTGATGGGCAGGCAGGGCAAGTCCTCTCCCCTTGAGAAGGGAGGCTGCACCGCTGTGCTCTGCCAGCTCTTGGGCACAGGGGTCTTCACCACTGTGTGCAAAGCCTCCAGAGGGCAGGAGGACCTCACTTCAAACTGCTGGACACACAGCCATAGGCTGTCAGCACAGGGAGAGCAACATGGTGTCAGCCTGGGCTGATGGGAAAGGAGGGCAGCTACGGGCTCTCATCACTGCAGCACCTGCTGGCCCTGTGAGCACCCACCGGGCACCAACCTGAGTCATCACGGGACACTGGGCAAGAGTCCCAGCCTGCTCCACCTTATGAATCTTCCCTCCAGGTGGCAAACAGAAGAGCTGAGACCTCTAGATGTGGGGAGGTGAGATGCAACCCTGGGGCCAGAGGATGGGGCTGGGCATGGGGGCAGAGTCTAGGAAGAGGGATTCTCCCCCAACCCTGCTGCCAGTGACATCTCTCCTGACTTAACAGAGCCAGCACATTGTGTATGTGTATGTGTGTGTGTGAGTGCGTACGTGCGTGTGTGTGTGTGTGTGTGTGTGTGTGTGTGCGTGTGTGTGCATGCACGCGGGCACTGGGGGTGGAAACCAGGGCTTCATGCAGTCTACACTGAGCTACCATCTCCAGACCCCCCACAGGACAAGAGGGGTCATGGGGGTGCTCCAAATTCACAAAGAACAGACAGAGTTGGCCCCAGGTCGGGTTTAATGTAATGGGCCACAGTTCAGTCCTGACAGTCCCTAGCTTAGGATCATGCATATCCCATGCCATTCTTGGGAAACGGGACTGCCTCTCCTGGCACAAGGCAGGTCCTACAGGTCCTACTCGGCAGGAGAAATGATCTGACCCACCCCAGGTGAGGATATGGCTACCAGACCACAGGCCTGTGTGCTTCTTGTCAGTGCCCCAGAGACCACAGTCACAAAAGACTAGGAAACACTTCAGGCTTACCGGGGACTAAAGACAGAGGGCTCCAACACACAATGTGACATGCATCCTCCATACTATCTGGCCCCAAAGTCAGCTGTCAGGGGTATTGGGAAGCACTGGGACTCTGTGGCAGAGCCCTTATCTGGCATGTGCAGGGCCCTGGCTTCTATCCCAGTACTGTAAAAAAAAAAAAAAAAAGATATTTGGGGAATAACCATGAAAATTTGGGCAGATTGATGTTGGATATTAGTGAATTGTTGCTGACTTCTGTAGGTATGGTTGTGGCAATGCGGTCACACAGGACAACCACCTTATTCACGGAACAAGGACTGCTGAAGCACTTCTAAAGTGAAACATCACCTCACCTGAAGCTTGCACACTGTCCTGTACACAAAGCACATGTGTGGGACTTGGGGAGATGGCTCAGTGGAATAAGCACTTCCCTGGCAAGCACAAGGGCCTGAGTTCAATCCTCAGATCAGCCAAAAAAAAAAGCCAGCATATGTGTGCATCCTCATGTGGCTCTGCAGTCTGTTCCTGTCTGTGTTGTACTCTGGGGTGGGTAGGGTAGAAAGAAACCAATGTAACGACATATAGCAAGGCTTGGTGATGAATAGGCTGGTGTTCGTGGGTCCATCGTTCCAACTCTTGTGTACAGCAGTCCCTCGCTATTTGGTGGTTCGACTCTCGTATGCTCGCTGTTTCACAGGTTTTCAAAAACTATGAATCTAAGTTATTGATCATGGATTTTTCACTGTACCTCAGGATTTTGAAGTACCATATAGCACATGTATGTTGTTAAAATTATACAGTAGGTTTACAAGTTTAAAAAATAGTTAAGAACATTAGAAGTGTTTTGAAAAGCATGGGAAAGCTTTATAAGAGTGTGGAAAGGGATTATAATGCCTTAAAAATATATAAATACTAAAATAAATATAATGTTGCTACTTTGCTGATTTTCACTTAATGCAGGGTGTCTGGAACGTAACCTCCATAAGTGAGGGGCCACTGTATGTCAAAATAACTTTTATGTGGTACTGGGGAGGGAACCCAGAGCCGCATGCGTGCTTAGCCAAGCAAGGATTTGACCAATGAGCCACACCCCAGCCCTGAAAAGACTCAAAATAAGTTGGGGGGAGCCCATCTCAAGCAGTGGCAGCACTTGTAAAGCCATCCTCCTAATGGGGCTGATTTCATCCTAGAAGGGCTCCTGAGTCTGTGGGTGGGGACATCTCTGCAGGACAGCAGTCGCATCGACCCGTCCCACTCCTCATGGGATTCCACTCCCCCACATCCTGGTCAGCCTTCCCGCCAGAATGTGGCTGGGGTCCAGACAGGGAGCCTGTGTCTCCTGGGCCCACGGATTGTCACCACGGCCATCACTATACTGTTCTTCTCACATCTTGCTGTCCAAAGGAGGCCTATCCTGAGATGAAATGGCAAAGACCCACTGGCTCAAGCCCCCAGGATCACTAGCGTCCCAGACAAGACCCTAAATGGACTAGGGGGTGACCCCACCAGCCTCCAGGAGGGCCCCAGTGTCTCTTAAGGGGAGAGAGTTTCCATTCCTTCACCAAGTGCCCCCGCCCCGCCCCCACCTGACCTGTCCTGGCCTTACAGAGCGGCAGAGTGCCTTCCAGACCAGCCTCCTGGGAAGGTGGTTACTTACCTTCGCCCAGGTCCAGCGGACCTGGGTTTCTCACTCCCTCCAGCACAAGTGACCCTGTGCTCCCCTCTGCTCCTCCCCTCCACTTCCTCTCTCATTTCTCCTCCCCAGCTCCAGGCACAGGAGCCTGGCCTCCAACCTTCCCTTCCTGCAGCCAACAGATTCCCAGACTATCCTAGCTGCATCTCGTCCGCTGGAGCACTTCCTCCAGGACTCGGGGGGGAGAGGGGGAAGGCCAAGGTGAGCTACTGAAATAATTATGAGGAGGTGAGAAGAGACACACGGGGAGCCCTAGCTGCAGCCTTTAGCTTGCTCCCCAGGGGACCTGGAAGTTGGACCCCACTTCCTCATGTGCATTTTAGCCCGTTACCACAAGGGGGCAGAATAGAATTAAAAATAGCATCCTCCCGCTGTGGTCCTTGGTCATGGCTGGGATTCCACTGTGTAGTTGCGTGATCTTGGCCTGCGTGATCATTAAGTCCTGGCTGCTGCAGTGTTCTAGACACCGTGCTGGGCCCTGAGAGGATACGAGCCTGCTCGATAGCGCAGTAGCCCTTTGAAGCGGCACTGTGAAGTCCATTTTGTAACCAAGCGCACTGAGGGTGCGTGAGGCTGACAGTGTGTCCCCAGCACTCGGGCAGGGGTGGCCAGACATCTGTGCTCAGTGCTCTGGTCTCCCACACCCTCAGGTGTGGACAGGCAGAGGCCCAAGCTCTTCCTTGCTGGTTGCCCAAGTGGGGAGAGCCACAGACAGCAAAGCTCGGAAGCAGCAGGGCCTGCCCGAGCCCGCAGAGCCAAGCTAAACACACATGCTGGGCCTCCGAGCTTCACTTCCCAGAGGGACTCACTGGCCACCACTATTTCACGTTACTTATATTACTTAACAGTCAATAAAAATAAAAATTAAAAAATTCAGTCCTCAGTAGTTATAGGTATCAAGTTGGTTGGCCCTGGTTCAGAACATCCCAGAACCTGAACATTCAAGGTCCAGAACATTCCAGGTCCTGAAAATTCCAGGCTCAGAGTACTGTCATTATAGAAGATCCTGTGGAGTAGTCCTGCTCCCGAAGGAGGCCTTGGTCATCCTGCTAACAGGAGGGGTCGGAAGGGCGCAGGGATTCCCAAGCCCTCACACTGCCTTTCAGTTGCTTCTCTTCCAAGGTTTACCCTACTCTCAAGGGACAGTGATGAGAGGTTTTGTTTTTGTTTTTGTTTTGTCTTAATTTTTAGCCAGATTAAAATCTGGCTCTTTCTAACTGAGTTGTGTCAATCATTGCCAGATTCCTTAGAGGTAGGAATAAGAGTAGGGAAGCAAAATCCCACCAGGATTCCTGAGCAGGAGCCAGCGGACCAACCACAGAGACAGTGCTAGTCAAGCATTCAGTAGGCGGAGTGGAAGCTTGGCTGTTTTCAACTTTAGCATCTTAGAGAGAAATTCATTGTATGGTCAGTCTACAGGGAACTTGTGAGGGACAGGCCTCTGGAGGGAAGGTGCAACGTGGCTATTGCTGGGAGTGGTGCCTTGGGCCTACGATTCCTCCATTAGGGCTGGCTTGGGGAAAGAAGGATCACAAGTTCGAGCCCTGCTTGGGCTACACAGTGACTTAGCAAGACTCTATTTCAAGATTAAAAAAAAAAAAAAAAGAGGGTAGGGGATATAACTCAGCACAAAGGCCCCCCTGGTTTAACTCCCAGTGCTACAAAATAAAACAATCCCTGCAGTGAGGTACAGCTGGGGAGTGAAGTGGCCCACTAGAAGTGCCCCCCATCACTGAGTTGCATGGCATGGCAGTGCCCACTTCCCCATGAACAGTGAGCACACAGGGATAGGTAACACTGTTGGGGGCACAAGTGACACCCCCAGGTCCCAGGGTCATAGCCCTTGGTGTCCTAGGGCAGCAGGCCCCATTTATTTAGTCCTCAAGGGTCATCAACAGAAACTCAAATTTCCAGTGGGCTCAGAAAGCTACCCCCTTTTCCTGCCTCCGCCACATCTGGTTCTGTCTCCAGATACTGAAGAAAGAGACAGAGAAGCAGAGAGTGCGCACCCACAAATAATCCCTGGGTATCCACTGCCTGTGAGTGCGGAGCCACTGCTGCTGACACCAGGACAGATGGTTGTAGCGGGGTGCCTGGGCGACCCAGGGCCGAGCCACCATCTCCAAGCCCAGGGTGAGTGAGGAATGGCCCCTTTATAGCCTAACAATTCACAGAGTAATGACCTAACATTGCTCCCCTGGGAATGGGGCCCCAGACATATATTGTTGCAGGTAACAGGAAATAAGAGCATACTCTGCAAAGACTAAGACTGAATAAATCTCCCCCACCCTGGGAGAATTGGCGCAGTTTGACAAAGCAGTCTGTAAGCACTCTACTGAAGCTGAAATGCCCAAGATGGGGCTGAAAATGGTGTTCATTGCTGGGCTTGTAAAACCCAGCAGACTCAAAGGGAGCCAGCAACCTGCGTCCCTCACAGGAAGCAGTGGATGCCCTCCCCTGGGATTTAGGGAGCTCTGAGAGTTCTGTGTGAATTTTGCAGCTTGTGAGTGGTGGCGGCAAACTACAAAGAACAACTGGAACAGCTGCTGTGGTCTGGTTCACTGATGAACTCCTGTTCATCCTCCAGAACTCTATGGGCAAGTCCCTTCCTCTGGAAAGCCCTGCTTCAGCCCTGATGCCGCCTGCTGCCAGCTCTGTCCTGTGTCCAGCATGGCCTCACGGCTCTTCTCCTGCAGTCACCTTTCCATTTCATACTCGAGGAGCATGGTGGTCGTCACCCTGTTTCTCTTCTCCCAGGTATGCTTTTCCATAGCTGAATGAAAAGCTCTTGTTCTCACAAATGTGGGCTTATATGTGTCTTACACAAACCGAAACATCCAGGCACTACAGTCTCTCAGGGCCACCATCCCTGGGGGTCCATCACTGACTAGAACGTTGTCATGATGCGGCTCCCAGGGCTGGAGCTGCCCCTCGCGGCTCCTCCCATCTGCAAAGGGTGATGGAGCCCCAGCCTTAGGGATTTCACAAACAGCCAGGACCTGATGTGAATGTTCCAGCACGAGGGATACGACAGGATAAGAGCCTTCAAGTAGCAGAGCCCCTACTCTGCTGACTGGCAGTGAGGTCCCCGGCAGGCTCTCAGTGTTCCTACCCTGGGTGCATGGGGCAGTGCCACTGTGCTGGGATTCACCCCCCAGCCAGCTCCAGCTCCCAAGACCCAGGCCTTCTGCAAGGGTCTCTGCCCTGCCTATCTGCCCAGCCCTCTGGAGGCCCAGGGAAGGCAAAAATCACCAAAGCCATGTAGGTGGGTGAACAGAGAGGATCTCTTCTTTCCAGAAAATGGAAGGACAACAATTTACATTTAATTGGGTAAAATTTAGCTTACAAATGCATCTTTTCTGCTCAGGAACAGTTTCTGGCTTTAATTGGTACACAACAAATAGTAGTCTTTCTCTACAATGAATAGTAGTCTTCCCTAAGTTTTTAACCAAAAGCTGTCAAGAGATTGAAAAGTGACCTCTATGGCCTCCGGAATGCAAGGTCCAAGCTTGTGGCTTGGATGCATGGCGTGCAGAAAGAGCTCATCAGTGATGTGCCTTGGGACATAGCAAGGCAGGCCTCATTCGGCCACATCACCAGGCCTTAAGGGGGACGGAGACAGGCTTAGTTCCATGGACCCTGTGGGCAGGGGCCTGACCGAGGGAGCAGGGCTGCGGGGAGGAGGGTTGGGGGGATTTGCCTAAACCTACACTGACCTAACAGAGGCCCATGTGAGGGCTGGCCAGTGACTGGGCACCACTTGGGCTGTGGTGGCAGACCAAGCACAGAGACAAGGTGCAGGGGTGGGGCAGGGGTTCTTGCTAAACTTGAGCCTCTGCCCACATGGAAGCCTTCATCTCTGTCCTCCTAGGGTCTGGGAGCTTGGCTCTGGCCTAGAAAGCAGGATTGACTTTCCCTGGGCTACTCTGAGGAGTGTGCTGAGTCATTATATCACAGACAGCTAAGTTGAATAAACACTGACGTATTGAGGGGGACTGGGCTCTCAAGGAAGTCAGCAGAAAGAAATAAAGGCATTGGAATTGTGGCTGGAGGCGCATCTGAAGCAGGCCAGGCCTCAGGACGAAGATGCGCTGACCAGCCATGAACGGCGAGACCCGCTTGCCTCCTGAGGAATAAGCAGTCACTTGGGATTATACCCTAGTAAGCACATCTGGCCTAGGCCACCCAGACAGGCATGAGTCACCCAGGTGCATTCCCGGAGTGTTCAGCCCCGTCCCTTCCTGAAAATGCCTTTATTCTTTGCTGAGCCCTTGTTCCATGACCCACTTCCCTATTCGATCAATATCAGCTAAGCATCAATACTGGGAATCCTCCTGTTGATTGCAGTTTGATCCACACTGTACCCACATTGTGACTTTGCTGTATGAATTACCCCTGACGAAGGGCCTCGGTGGCCACCATCTCAGGGCCCTTCCAGTCTTCCAGGAGCTATCTCTCCATAAACCTTTCCTGTTCAACCTCCATTGTTCTTTAGAATTAATTCTTCAATTTCAGGGGCCATGAACTTGGCACATGTGATATCTAGCAGGTTGGGAGTTATAGTTCTCCTACAGCACCTAGGACCCTGCAGGGGCTCTCCTCAGGACTCCACGTGACCTTCTACCCTGTTCCGTTTCCTCTGGGCTGGGTTGGTTGGGGTGGGGCATGAATCCAGTGTGTGCTCCAGGGAAGGGGCCAGCAGACCAGAATGCTGCTGGGTCACAAGGCCTCCAGGAACCCCTGCATCCAAAGGGCCTCCAGTGCTGACCAGGGCAATGGCTATAAGTAGGGCAGGCACAGGAGGTAAGGGATCTCTGAATACTCTGAAGCCAGACATCCACTGCTAAGGCCTTCTATGATAAGCCTCAGGAAGACCAAAGAAAGCTCAGGGACCTGAAGTCGGACTCTGATCTGCCCAGCGGGGCTTTGAACTTGGGCAACTCATCCCTTCAAATGGGCACCTTCTTGGTCTACAAGAAGGGAAAATAGCCAGGCACAGTGCACACAGCTGTGCTCCCAGCTACTCCAAGGCTGAGGCAGGAGGATCACTTGAGTGCAAGACTTCAGGGCCAGCCTAGAGAATACAGTGAGACCCTGCGTCAAAAGGGAGGGGGCAAGTGTGGGAAGCACCACCTCCTGTGAGGTGGGACCAGCCCCACTGGGACTTAGGTGGGCTCTGAAATTGCGCTTTGAAAACTTTTGGTCCAGTGCTGTTCTAGGCCCAGCCATCTTCCTCTGCCTTTGGGTGGCAGTGTGGACAGGTGGACAGTGAAGGAGGAATCCCCAAGGCTTCGGCTCTCCTGCCTGTCTCTTCTCTCCCATCCTTTCTTTGACTCAACACTGTGCGCTTTGTCCCTCGAGTCCAGCCCTGTCGGGCTTGGCTTGACCAGGACTTGCCCATTTTTCAAGACCAGTCTCATGAGAGGCTGGGTCCTCATGTCCTGGTCAAATCTAGGGATCTTTTCCCATCACAAATCAAGTGCTACACCTCTGAAAACGTCATGGCTTCCCCAGGACTCTTGGAATGCGTTTCAGAATATATGGGAAGGCTGGGGCATGGCTCAGTGGTCAGAAGCCCAGAGACATTCACGCGCGCGCACACACAGACACACACAGAAACACGCACACGCCTGCCAACTTTGCCAAGCTTTCAGTGATAGCAAGCAGGCACTGCGGCACGCGAGCCGCGCTGTGGCTTTGCCCGCCCTCCAGACTCCACTCCTCCCCTCTCCCCGCCCACATATCTTCCCATCTACTGGGGGGCACTGAGTGTTCACGTCCCCGCCCCCAGCCTGTGCCCTTATAACAACCAGCCTAGCACAGTCTCTAGCACTTGGAGACCTCTCAGCAGTTATTTGATGGACGAATGAATAAATTTGTGGAGTAGGAATATGTGGAATAAGACCCAACGTGGCTGCTTTTGGGAAAGCCCTGTCACTGCCACCCCTCGGTCGCATGCCTGCCTTGGAGGGTTCATCCCACAGCAGATTCACAAGTGCAGTTCTCCAAGTATCTGCCAGCTTCCAAAGCCATGGAAATAACAAGATCAAAAAGCACGTCAAAACCCCAGCAAGCCAGTCAAAAAAACAAGTACTAATGGCCTTGGGCTTCTCCTCTACTTCCAGCCCCATCCTAGGGGCCTCCTAAAGGCATTTTTGGGTCCAGGAAGCTCGGCTAGGAGAGACTGAACAAACAACAGAGCCCGCGGGGAAGACACTGCCACATCTTTCTCTCAAAGAGGACCGGCTTTCCACTCAATAGGCCTTTCTACTTGGCCTCAGAGTGACAGTGATGCTGGAACATCCGTGGTGGAAGTGTGAACACGTAGAGTTTGGAGACCATTTTAGAAATATTGTTCAAGCCAGGTGTGGTGGCGCAGGCCTGTAATCCCAGCATTCGGGAGGCTGAGGCAGGAGGACTGTTGTGAGTTCGAGACCAGCCTCAGCTACAAAATGAGCTTACGGCCAGCCTGAACTGCATAGTGAGACCCTGTCTCAAAAAGACAAAAAAAAAAAAAAAAAAAAAAAAAAAAAAAAAAAAAAAAAAAAAAAAAAAAAAAAAAAAAAAAAAAAAAAAAAAGAAAAGAAAAGAAAAGAAATATTGTTCAAAAAACAAAAAAGAAATACTGTTCAAAATTTAAAGTTTGCCTTTACCATCTGCTATGTGTGTCTGTTTTCTGAGATAGGGTCTTGCCATGTATCTGAGGCTGGCCTTGACCCCAGAGCAGTCCTCCTGTTGTGTCCTCCTATGTGCTGGGATTACAGGCTCCAGCTACCTGAGCCAGCAATTCTAATGATCAGGTTTCCATTTTAAACTATTCTTCCACATTTGTTTTCTTCCACATTTGTGCAATGATGCACACATAAGGACGTTCTCAGCAGCAGCAACTGTACTCATGAGCACAGAAATAATCTTATGTGTCCATCAACTGAGGATTCACCAAGTGCATCATGGATTATTCTTGCCTACATGAGATAGTAAGCAGCTCTTAGAGCCCTGGGAAAAATGAGTTGATACATACTTAGAAAGGACAGCTGATTCTGGACCATGAAACAGAAGGTGATGGGGGCCAGGAGGAGGGGGCCTCGCAGGAGTGACATGCAGGTACCTCAGCTGACTCAGAAGGGGGCAACAGGAAGCATGGAAAAGAGGACCTCTTCCCTCACTCCAGAAGGCCATCCAGCTGGATGCTTACAGAGGAAGGGCAGGTGGAGCCTGGTGTCCAGGGACCCCTGTAGACTAAGAGGAAGATAAAGCCCAGAGAGACTGAGAGCACAAAGAGTTGGAGTAGCTTCCTGTAGGCAAGCTGCCTGGTCTCTAATTCCCTCCTTTTTATTTATTTATTTTTATTTTTTATTTTTTTGGCAGAACCGGGGATTGAAATCAGGCCTTTGCGTTTGTTAGGCAAGCACTTCTACTGAGCCATCTCCCCAGCCCCCCTTCCTTTTTCTAAGAGATGGGGTCCACTATGCCTGAGCTCATGTAATCTTCCTTTCTCAGCCACCAAGCTCCTAGGACTTCCGGCGCTAGCTCGGGGCTGCTGCAAGCCCCAATGAGAGCCTGTTCACTGCAGACTCCAGCTCAGGCTGGGAAGGGGGAGCAGATGGAGGGCGGAGGGGTTGGGGATGACCAGAGGAAGAAGGCTTGAGAGTGCCTCAGCCCCTTGCTGGCTGCACCCTTCTCCAAAGGCAGCCTCTGTAGAAAGGGTCAAGCGGGACACCAGCCCAGCCTGGTGCCTCTGGCGTGAAGAGTCTACAGGCTGTGCATGAGCTGAAGTCGCACAGCAGTCTGCGCTACGCAGCTCCGAGTCGAGAGGCCTGGGGAAGAGAAGAGGAGAAGGAAATGTGAAGCCCTGCTGGGAGAAGAGATGGGCACCTTGTACCTTTTTGTTTCTGCAGTGCTGGAGTTAGAACCCAGGGCTCCTTGCACACTAGGAAGTGCTCGCCATTTAGCTACAGCCCTCAGCCCCTGTTCCTGTGGTTGTTCTGGGATGTTGAGCTACATCCCAGCCCTTTTAGTATATTTTATTTGAGAGAGGGTCTCTCAAAGTTATTAAAATGCTCAAGCAAGACTTGAACTTGATTCGGGGAGCTGGGGAGATAGCTCAGTAGAATAAGCACTTCCCTGGCAAGCGCAAGGGCTTGAGTTCAATTCCTAGTTCTGCAAAAAAAAAAAAAAAGATATAAGCTTGAGATCCTTCTGCCTCACCTTCCCACCAGGCCCAGCACCATATCTGTTTGAAACATTCAACCACGGTTCCTGTGTGGCTCTACATAGTGTCAAGGTCAGGATAGAAGAGGCCCTGAGGCCCAGGGATGGGCTGGAGAGGACCCTGGGGAACCCTGGCCTCTCAAGCTGAGTCTGATTAGAAGGAGGAGGAAAGGTTACAAACAGGTGGGCACCCTGGCTGCCCCATGCCTCCAAGAGAGGGTATGTTCCCTCTTAGTGTTGAACAGGGCCCTGATTGCAGGCTGTGCACACCTGAGCAGAGAAGAGGCGAAGGCTTCAGGTGGGAGGGGAGCAGGAGGGAAGGAGGGGCAGTTGCACAGCTGTTTCATGTTTTTACCTTTGACATTCTGCTGGGGAAGGAACCTAGGGTCTCACACATGTTGTGGCCTGTAGCACTGAGCTGCACCTCTGCACCTAGGATGGATCAGGACTTCACTCATGGCCCCGTGTCTTCTGCCTGAGCTCAGTGGTGGCTACAGATTTCTAGAGCAGAAGATTCAGAGCTACAGCCAGGCCCTAGGATGTGGCTAGGGGACTTGTCTGTACACAGACATGTTGTACTATTTGAATTGACTGCTTATTTGAAAGTGGGGTGAGGGTTGGGAGGGCAGGGAAAATGAGGATCTAGATTCTCCAAAACTATCCACATCGGTCTCCAGCCCCCCAAGTCTCCAGATGGTTACGATACAGCTCCTGCGTTTAGAACTCTCACAATTGAGTAAGTGAGACATACTAATACATCATTAAAACGTGCAATGTTGAGCATGCTGGAGATACACATCCTGAAAGGGAGCCTGGGTTCTACCCAGGAGGGCTTCCTAGAGGAGGCAACAGTTCCTCTTGCTCTGCCTAAGGCGTTGCATCAGTCAGCGTGCTGGTACTCTAATAAATCCTGGTGATAACTAGTTTAGCAAGAGAAAAGATTCGTTCTGACTCACAGTGCTGGAGGTTCTGGGCCATAACTGCTATGGCCAAGGGCATCATCCTGAGGCAAAATTGTGCGGTGGAGCCAAACAGCCACTCAGCTCACGGCAAGGAAGCAAAAGCAAGAAAGAGAAGGGGCTGGGGGTCTCAAAGACCCCATAAAGGGCCTCCTGCTATGACCCCCGCCTGCTGAAGGCTCCTCCCAGTCAGCCCTACCTTAGGGGCTACTCCCTCAACACTTGGGTCCTGGGGGACAGTCAGGACACCCACAGTGGCAGGCACGCAGGGCTCGAGTCTAGTCTGGCGTGCACTGACACTCGGGCTGGCTGAGTGCCCCGCCCATAGCCACCCAGCTGGTGAGTGGTGGAGCTGTGCTCCAGCTCCGGGTTCCCTGGTGCCAAAGACAGTGAAGGGCTCCTTGCCTCTGGGGACAGCTCCTGCCAAGCACCAGCAGCCTAATTAGCCCCATGCCATCCGGGCCAGGAAGACCTCTCAGCATCTCTGAAGAGGATCAACAGAAGGATTTAATTGATAGGAACCAGAAGGTGAAAAATGGCTTTTATTAGAATGAGCTCACACTCTTGTCTGATTTCCTCCTGATGATGAGATAAGAAAGGAGAATGGCACAATTTCAAGTTACACCCAAACCGCCAAGAATCCTTCCCAGCCTCCTGCACCCGCGGCTGTTTGAGCTCAGCACGCCCGGCCAGCCCCCAGCCTCCTCCGCCCCCCACATCGCCCTCCTCCCCGCCCCACCCCATAGAAAGCTGCTGCCCCAGGCCCCAGCGCTGCTGTTCTGTTCCCTTACTGGGGCAGGATCTCAGAGAAAGGCCCAGGGGCTCCCCCAGGCCAGCTGAGGCACAGCAGGCGAGTGGCTCACAAGCCAGTGGTCTTCTTGGTCACACACCCATCCGTGGAGAGGACCGCCTAGGCCTGCATCTCAGGGACCCAGCCCGGACAGACAGGCCTCACAGCCAACCGCCAGCCACTCCTCCGGGGGTGCAGACTGAGGCGTGGAGCAGTGTGATCCAGGCCTTGGCCACCGCTGCTGACGGAGCTGTCGCACACTTAATCATCCCCTCTGGAGGAACATTTGGCTTCCAAACCAGAGCATTCATTTTTTAACAGGAACCAAGTTTTCATTTTCCCACGACTATACTGTAAGCTGTTCCTTTCCCCCCCTTCATTTTTGCCAGCAGCCTCTGTCTTATTAATCAGAAATGCTCTCCAGGGTCCCTGTTTGGGGTGGCCGAGGACCTGTGTTCAGCTGCAGGGGGTCAATTTCTTTTGGAAGCCTCTCACAAGCCCTGCACTGTAGACAGGGAACCATGAGGCATGACCCCACCTCAGTGGGTGTGTGAATGTCAGTCTCCACTGTCCACAGGGATGGGGTGGATTTGGGACAAACGGCCGTTGCCTTAGCAACTTGAGCCAATTACCCACCCTGCCAGGTTCTGCCTGGACCCACTGAATATTCAGAGCACCCCCAGGTTAGAACTCAGAGGGTGAGGTGGAAACGTCCCCGTCCCAAGTGCCCACCCAATGGTACTCCCTCCCTTGCTTCACCTCCTCTGGTCCTTAGTCTAGGTTCTTGACTTGAGACAAAAACTATATGCAGATGCTTTCTTTGGCAAGTCCAGAAAACAATAGAATAAAACTAGTGTACATGTGTCAGAGCTGCCGTGACAAACTAGCACACACTATGTGGCTTGAACAACAGAAATTTACTCTCCTAGGTTTAGAGGCCAGAAGTTCAAGATCAAGGTGCTGTCAGTAGTGTTGGTTTCTTCTGAAGCCTGTGAGGGAGAATCTGTTTTACACTGACCCTGAGCTTCTGGGGGTTGTTGTCAATCTCTATTGTCCTTTGGCTTATAGAAGTGTCACTGGGCTGCCTCCCTGTGAGAACCTGCAGTCCGGTGCACCAGGGCCATAGCCATGCTAGATTAAGACCACCTCACAGCCTCGGATTACTTCTATCAGCAACAGCTCTTGTTCCAAATAAGGTCACAGTTTAAGGTATGGGGACCAGGGCTTCACTTCCTCACCTCTATAATGAGGGAGGGAAGGAGACACAGCTCAGCCCTAGCAGGGGTGGAGAAGCCGGGCCAGGAGGGAAACCGTGAAGAATGCAGGGTGACTGGAATCTGAGGAACTCAGAAATAGGAGAGAAGGTAGGGTGCGTACTCACCAGGTGGATGGCTGCCCCTGCAGCACACCCTCGGGCCCCACCCCTGTAACCAGTTGGAGGAACTGGCAGGAAAGCTCTGGGCTCAGGTTAGAGACAACCAAGCAGAGCCCAGAGAACGTGAGTAGGCATGGACACAACACCCCTACTCCCTGCCCAATCCCCGAAGCCTTCCTGCTCCCCCAGGTGCGTAATGTAATTTAGCAGTCTGGCTGTTGTGATGCTGGGTCTCACTGGTCCATCAGTGATTCACCGCCTCCTAGGCCCAGACCTGGTACTGATATTTCTTTGTGAGAAACAGCACTTACTCGCTCCATGCAGTTGGCATCCTTTCTGCCAGCAGGGCATCTGGAGGCGTCATCTTACAGTGAGTCTGGCCAACTGACCTTCCTTACTTTTTTTTTGGCAGAACCAGGGATTGAACTCAGGCCCTTGCACTTGCCAGGCAAGCGCTTATTCTACTGAGCAATCTCAACAGCCTCAAATTCAACCTCCTTTTTATTTTTATTTTTATGTTTTTGTTTTTGTGTTTTGGCAGAACCAGGGTTGAACTCAGGCCCTTGCTCTTGCCAGGCAAGCACTTATTCAATTGAGCTATCTCCCCGGCCCCTTGACTTTCTTTACTTGATACATACTATTTAAAACTCAGAACTTTCCTTGGCAGTGTTTCCACATCAAGATGTCGATCAGTCCCACTTAAAGGGTTTCCTAACAGCTCACTGTTTCGACGCAGTGTGGCACAGCTGCTCTTCTGCTGATGAGTGCACACATTGTTTCCACTTTCACTATTACTGGGATGCCATAAAGGAGGAAGGGTATCTGTATGACAGGTTTCCAAAGCTACAAGTACCAGGACTATTGACGTATGCCCATTTTATACCTTGAGAGAGAATTCCAAACTGCTTTCCAAAAAGTACTGTATTTGCCAGTCTACAGTTTAAGGTCAAATTGGAGAGTGTTGATTGTAAGCAGAGGCAGTGGCCGACTGGAAGTTCAGTGACAACCGGCGCTTTGTATGTTACACAAAAAGGTGGCCAACTCTGGACCTAAAAGTGTCCCCAGATTTCCACAGTTGTGACGAGCCACCTTCACTGCATCCTTCTAGCTGAGCCACCACCTGCCCAAGTAACTTGACCATTTCCTTTTAGAAAAAAGAACTATTCCTGGCCAGAGGAATAAGACAGAATCCCAGAAGAGCTGTCACCTACACAAGAGGTCTATTTCAGGCTCTGGGCAAATATTCTACTTCATTTTTCATAACAAATATCCAAGGCAGGGATTTTGTGTCCCTTTTTATTTTAATTGTTTATTTTATTTTATTTTATTTTATTTTATTTTATTTTGGCGGAACTGGGGATTGAACCAGTGCTCTGCATCCCTTTTTGCAGTCTCAGGACTCATCGTTTCTTCAGGCTCAGACACCCTCCCTCAGTTTTGTCCCAAGCTAACCCCTGGGACAGAGCTCTAGCCCCTGGGATAGTATCTTGGATACTTTTCTCTCATTGCTGAGACAAAATACCAGCAGCCAGTTAGTGGGGGTTTCAGTCTGTACTTAGCTGGCTCCAAAGCAGAGTGGCACATGGCAGAGGGCAGCCAGTTCATGGAGGTGGAAGCAGCAGCAGGGGCCTCTCTCCTCTCATTATATGGTACCCAGGCTATCAGCCCCAGGGCAGGTGCAGCGCTGCGCATAATCCCAGAACTGGATCATGAATTAATCACAAACTCTAGAAGCTGCGCCATGACTGCATGATGCCTTGGGAGGACACCTAGACACAAAGTATAGCAGACAGTAATGCCCGGGACCCAGGCTGGATGCTTGGTCCCTGGGTTGGTGGCTGTACAGCCAGCTGAGCAGGTCCCCTGAGCAGCCACCCTCATGCTCTATGATAAGACATGCATTTGCGCATACTCAAACATTGTTTGCTTCACTCATCTACCCATGCAGTGTGCACTGTTAGGCCTTTTAAAAATATGTTATCTGGGCTGGGGAGGTAGCCCAGTGGACTAAGCACCTTCCCGGCAAGTGCAAGGACCTGGATTCAATCCCTAGTACTGCATGCTGTGCCAGTCTGAAACTAGGCATGGTGGTGCACACCTGTAATCCCAGCACTGGGAGGCTGAGACAGGAGGATCACTATGAGTCTGAGCTGCATAGTGAGACCCTATACCAAATAAATAAATAAATAAATTTTAAAAGTTTTATTTTTCTGTATACAGTGCAGAATGATCAAATCAGAGTAATTGGCCTATCCATCACCTCAGAGATTTATCATTTCTTTGTAGTGATAGCATTCAAAATCCTCTTTTTTCCTCTTTCTTATGTATTTAGTACAGGGTGTATAGGGTCTCACTATACAGACTAGACTCACTTTTTCCTGCTTTCAGCCTCCCAAGCGCTGGGATCACAGATTTGCACCACCCTGCCCTCTCTCTCAAAACCCTCTCCTGGAGCTACCCTGAAATCCTCAGTGTACTGTTGTTAGCTACAGTCGCCCGCTGCATAGCAGAGCACCAGCTCGGATTCTTCCGACCAGCTGTAATGTTGCACAAGCATTCTGACCCCATCTCTCTCCAGGGTCCTGCCCCTCCCCAGGCTCTGGTGACTCCTTTTCCACCCTCAACTTCCATGAGACCATCCTGCTTAGACTCTGCCTAAGGACGACATGGCACAGCCCTTGCCTCTCTGTTGGGTTTATTTTAATAGCATAATGTCCTCCCTCCCGCATTTCCTTTTCCCGTGTATCCATTGATAGATGCTTAGGCTGATTCTGTGCCAGCGCTCTTGTGAATAATGCTATAATAACACAGGAGTGCACGTAACTCTTTGACATACTGATTTTCCTTCTTTTGGAAACGTATCCAGTAGTGGAACAGCTGGGTCATGTGGTAGTTCTATTTTTAGCCTTTTGAGAGACTTCCACACTGCTCTCCATATGGCTGTACCAATTAACTTTCCCACCAACAGTGTACCAGTTCCCTCTCCCTTTATTCATGAGGCATTTGTTGTTTTTCATCTTTTTGGTGGTTAATTCTTTTGTTTGGGTTTTGTTGTTTGTTGGTTTTGCAGCACTGGGAATAAACTTGAGGCTTCAAGCAAGTTAGGTAAGAGAGTTCCCACTGAGCTACATCCCCAGCCTCCTCCTGTTTGGTAAATATTTCTGGGTGCCTACCTCACAGCACCTCTGGGCTGAGGCTCTGAAAGGGACAGAGCAGGGGCTGTACCCACCTGTGAGGAGCTTGTGACCTCCAGGGAGATGGGAACAGGCTAGGTAAGTCTGGAGAGGTGGGGGAGCTTGAAAAAGGCATGCAATCTTGTCTAGCCTGGGGGTGTGTGAGGTGCTCATGGGGAAGTTTCTAGAGGTGGGGACATCTTAGAGGAGTCGGTGCGGGATGTTCCCTAGGCACAATGCATGGGAAAAAGAAGGTAAAAGGCGCAGTGTCATGTTGAGACCCTGGACAGGCTGTGTGTGGAGTCAAGAGCAGGGACAGGATGGGGTGAGGCTACTGCACTGCTTAGGATTCACTCTAGAGAAAGTGGAAGATGCAGGAAAGCAGACCCAGGCTGCACTCAGCTGTACATCTACAAGGCTGTGATCCCCTCCCTAGATGTCCCTATTCCTCAGCGCCATCCGGGCCAAGCCCACAGGGTGCCTGGTGCAGGCAGGCAGGGACAGGCACTGCAGGTCCCACAGCTCTTCTTACCCATGCTCACAGGAGGCCTCCTAAGTGGTGGGTAGTAGACAAGGAATGGCCTGCTGGGCATTGCTGCCTCACTAGGGCTTTGGCCCAGGCTTCGAGTGATGTCAGCAGGTGCCCTAGACAGGAGGGGGCGTCCGGGGGAGCACGGGGTATCAGGAAGCCTCCCAGATCCACAGTCACACCAGCCTTCTCACATTAGACGTGGGAAGAAGCCCAGAGAGAGTTGTGAATTGTTCAAATCCTCACGATGACTAAATGATTTTGTTAATGCTATGATTAATAATTAAAATGTTGGCATTCATTGAACACTAATCCAGGTACTGGCATATTAAATGCTCATTAGAAATATTCTGATTGTATCATCATAACAACCCTCTGAGGTAAGTGCTACTTATTACCTCTGGCAGATGGAGAAACTGAGGCTGGGTTTTGGGGGGCATGTTATTCTGAGGAGCAGCCTGAGCGCCTGCACAGGCCACCCCAGTTTAAAGTGTGCAGCTCAGTAAGGGTGGGGGGCCCCAAGCCACATAGGCCTCCCCACATTCCATCTTGGCTGAGACCTCCTAGGAACAGGAATAGGCAGGGAGCCCCTGGGGCCCTGTCTGTGCCGGATCAAAGCATGGGTAAGAGATGGCAGAACAGCCTAAGCTGCAGCTTCCCAGAGTCCTTCTGTTTCCCCGACTCATGCCAGGCCCACCCTCTGCCTCAGTGCCCCAGCGAAAGGTCTGAGAGGATGAGAGGCAGTTGGAGGCTGTTAGACCCCAGCAGGCCTCTCAAGAACTCTGCCTGCCTCAAGCTCCTGTGTCCCCCTCAGACCCATGTCCAGATTTGCAGCAAGCTGTAGGCAGGCTTGGAGCCCCTGAGCATGCAAATACTGACTTGCCAGGAACAAAGGTACAGAAGCAGAGTCCAACCAGCTGTCATCTCCAGCTGAGGTGTGGACCCTTCCTGACTCTACAGCTCTCGCCCCACCCATGTCTGATGAATAAGGCCAGGGATGTTAGTTTTGCAACAAGAAAATCCTTCTTCCTCTTCAAATTTCAGGCCTGATAATCAGTGCGTGGAACACAGAGGTCAGAGCTGAAACAGGCAATCAGGTCACCCCTATTCTGTGGGAAGAGGGAGCCCCCAGAGCCCAGGGTTCCCCAAGGACTGGCTGACACCTGATGCTGCACTCAAGCCTGGGTCTCCCCCGACACCCATTGCTCTGTCGACACTTCTGTTTTCAACAACTGCCTAACAAGTGACCACATGGCTGACAATGGCACAATGCAGAAGCACTCCGTTCTGCAGATCAGAAGTGCAGTGCAGGTTTTGGCAGATGGCATAGTGTCTGCAGAGGCATTCTGAAAGGAGACTCCCTGCTATTTTCCTGATCATGAAAGCAGGTCATGATCATGCGTGCTTCTGGCAACATTCAGCCCTTTGCAGGCCTGAGGACCCCATTTTTTTTTACTGGCTATAAAGAAAGTAGCTCCTAACTCTAGAAGCCACTGCATTCTGTGGCCCATGGCCCCTTCCTCCATCCTCAAAGCCAGGGAGAGGAGACAAACATCTCAGTGTGTTTTTGGACTCATGCTTGGGTCTTCACGTCTACTTTTAAGGACTGGTATGGTTAGGTAGGGCCCACGCAGATAACTCAGGCTGATCCCCCAGTTTGGGATCCTTATGCCCTTTTGCAATGAAAGATAATTGCAGAAAAAAGAGGTTGTTTTCCCTCTGCTGGTATGCATAGCACCACCCCAGCAAAATCAAGACAGAAGACTTCTGTGACCAATGAGGGAAGGGGTGTCAAGCAAGCTAGCCCTTTGGCAGCAGACACCAGCCAGGTCCTCTCCTTCAACTTGATGCAGACACTGTCCACCTGGTGGCTGTGTCAGGTCCCAGTCCCCAGACTGTCCCCACTTCAGATGGCAGTTGCAAGCCTGGCCTATGGTTCTTGCTGACTAGCTATACACTGGTATGCCCACAGGTCACCCCACACCCCCATTTCAATTGGTTTGTTAGAAATAAGATGCCCCTCCATGGCAGAGCATGCACTGGGGCCTGAGTCGCACTGGCAAAGTAGGGAGAATAGCAGGGAGTCTCCCCATCCTCTCCAGGTGCCACACAACCAGAAATCTGCACCTGTCTGGTAGTGAGGAAGCTCATGTGAACCTGTCCCTGTGGGCATGCGTGGAGGCTTCCTTACATGGGCAGGCTGATTGCATCACTGCCCACTGGTATCAGACCCCCTCCCTCCTACAGAGGCTGGAGGGAAGGGGCTCCACTGGCAGACATTACCCTCTAATCTAGTCCTGGTCCTGAAATCACCTAGGGTGGCCAGCCACCACTGATTTCATTAGCATACAAAAAGACTTTTCATTTCCAAATTCCAAGGGCTTTAGGAATTGTGTGCTAGGACACTGGGACTGAGGTGAGACAGACTTAATGTGTACTTCACAGCTTCACACAGCCTTGATCACTGGTTCAAGGGATTAAGGTTTACCTGTGGTGGAGGGGCGTTGCTTACCTACTGTACAACATCAAGGACTCTCAGAAAGAATAGCAATAGAGCTGACTGCTGGCCACATGGCCCAAGGAATGACCTGGTAATCCCCAAATCGTGGCTCCTGTCTCCATCCAGGCTTTGTCCCTAGGAAGTTCCCTGGTTTTTCCCCAGAGCGTTAACTCAGCCAAGTGGCTCCAGTTCCTTCTGCTGCCGCCATGACTGTGGTCTGGAGCCTGTCTTCTTGAGGCAGGGAAGATGGACTGGAGGACACCAGCATCAGGGGCAGTAATTTGGCACTCACTTGCATGGCTTTTATCTCCAGTTCTGTCTAGAATTTCCTTGCTGCAGGAATGAGTGAACCCAGGTGTCAACAAGAGTGTGGCAATGCAGTTCTGCATTAGATTATACTTTGTGTCATCCCCCAAATATCTCCAGCAGCTTTCCCTGTCTTTGTAGGAGTCACTAACACAACTGCAGAACGACAGGGTTGAGCAGTCAGGTGACTCCTGCCCAGCTCCTGGGGTCAGCAGTTCCTTGCCCAAACTCGCATTTGTGCTGGAACCACCTCCAGCCCCAAATCCATAGCCTGCTTCCCACGCTCCACAGGGCCCAGGCTCTGAGTTGCTGACACACGGCCCTCTGTCCTCAGCTTCCACTAGGACTCACCATCAAGCAATCTGGTCACTTCTCAGAATGCACCCATATTCTCCCTTGGAGAAGCAGACGGCACTAAAACACCTAAACACTACAGCTTCTAGCCCCCTCATAGGCTTCCTGTGTCTTGGAGGGCTGAGCTTGCACCTGCTCCTGCAGCTCTGGCAGTGTGCGGGGCTGTGATGGTGTATGGTGTGGACAAGATCAGGGTGTTTTTCAACCTGGCCTGATTCTGTGATTACCTCCCCGGCCACCCTAAGGCTAATTTCCTGTGCCACATTATTTTAATCAACTCAGGCTGCTGTAACAAAATTTCTTTGACTAGGTAATTTATAAACAACAGAAAGTGCTTTCTCACAGTTCTGGAGACCAGGTAATTGAGGGTCAAAGTGCAGGTGAGAAGGCTGATGAGCGCCCTGAATCACAGATGGTGACTTTTGTGTGTTCATTCTTGGCAGAAAGGACAAACGAGCTCTCAGGGCCTGTTTTAGCAGGGATCTAATTCCATTCACAAGGGCAGTCCCCTCACGATCTGTGGGACTGTTAGCTTCCTGTTGCTGAGACGAAATGCCTAAGTAGTTGATGCGTGTGGATGGAGGAAAGCTTTATTGGTGTCTGTGGTCTGGGAGGGCTCAGCCCACAGGCTCTTGGTCCCACTGCTTCCAGGCTACTGGTGAGGCAGCCCATGATGGCGGGCGCATGTGGCAGAGGCTGCTGCTCACTTCGGGGCAGCAGGGAGGAATAGGAAGAGAAAGGGGAGGGACCAAGATCCCATATCCTGTGAAGGCCACAACCCCAGGAACCTAACTTCCACTGGGTCCCACCTGCTAAAGGCTCCCCTTCCTCCTAGTAGTGCCACATGCTGGGGACCAAAGTTTTAAAATATGGGGCTTTGGGGTACACATCTAAATACGGCTGGGATCTCTTAAGTACCTTATCTGTTAATACTATGGCTTTGGGGACTAGGTTTCCATAGAAATAGCTGGGCAACACAAATATTCAGACTGTAACATCTTTATTCATCCATGTTTCAAACTGAAGAGATATCAGAAGAAGGTAGTGGGCTTTTTCCTCTTTCAGCTGCTTAACATCCCCTGTGGAACCCACAAGGGGTCCACCTAGAAAATGAAGGAGCATGAGACACCTGCAGGCCTGGCACTGCTTCTACCTTTTCCTTACTTTTTGTTACCACTCTGGACATTTAGTAAAAGGCACCATCGCCTGTTTGGAATTCCAAACTCTGGTCATGTCTGGGTGTCCAGTACTCTCATAGAAGTTTTCCAGAGTAGAATAAGATAAGCTACGACAAGCTGTGTGTATCCAACGCTGCAGTCAGGGGAAGCAGATGTCCAGAGTGGACTGTGATCAGGATGGGGTCCACTCAGAGCAGTGGTCCCTGCATTCACTCAACAAGCACATGCACCCTCTGAGTGGTGTGCACCGCACTCTAGGCTGGGACCAGAGCTGCAATCTAAGCAGACCTTGCTTTCAGAAGCCAAAAGGGTACAGAGTTTGGGAGAGCTGTAGGAACAGAGCCCTGGACATCACCAATGCAGAGTGTTGCTGTAGACATTCTTTGAAGGGCCTTGTTGTATCTAGAGGGTCCAGAGAAAGCACTTTAGGGGCAGAGAGAAGTATCATATGCCCCATGAAATCACCATTCAGGCTTAACAGTGGCCAACTCACAGCTGGCCTTCTTTTGTCTCTGCTGTTGCCCATGCCCTGAATACCTCGTCCTGTCATCTGGCAGTCAATCCCTACAGACAGTATTTCCATCCATGTTGATCTGTAGTGGACCAGGACTCTTAAGGTAGCCCCAGGCTGTGGTGTAGCTTGGTGGTGGAGCTCTTGTCTAGAAAGGGTCAGGCTGTGGCATCCATTCCCAGCACACACCAACTTGGAATCATCCTGCTTTACCCTCCCCAGGAGCAGGAATTACAGTCCTGGACTACCACAGCCAATGAGTAGTACTTCATCCAAAAGGAGAAATTTATCTTTATCAACTACTTAGTTATAATGAAGTAAAGATAGTGCAAGAAAAGTGAGTTGGGGCTGGGGACGTGGTTCAGCAGTACAGCCTGGCATGTGAGAAGCTGGATTTGATTCCCAGCACCAAAAAGAAAAAGAAAAGATAGACAAATGTTTGATTCTTTTCTTTGCAGTGCTGGAAGCAGAGTCTGGGGCCTTGTGCACTAGGCAAGCGCTCTCTCACTGAGCTACCCCATGGCGCTCACACTTGACTTCTTTTTCTCCTCTTATTTTCCATCTATCAAAATGACAACATTCTCTAAGACAATACTGTGCAACAGAAATAAATGCCAACCATAAGCACAGCTGAGAATTATCTAGCTGATCAGGTTACAAATAAAAAAGAAACAGGCAAAGATAATGTTTATATAGACAGTGTAAAAAATATTTAGTGATACTCTACTTCTTTTATTCTTTTCATATTCA
Source organism: Ctenomys sociabilis (assembly GCA_004027165.1). Classification (NCBI taxonomy): domain Eukaryota; kingdom Metazoa; phylum Chordata; class Mammalia; order Rodentia; family Ctenomyidae; genus Ctenomys; species Ctenomys sociabilis. Next base: position 109,507 of record PVKA01002590.1, read on the forward strand.
GCCTTTGAAATGCAGTGTATATTTTACACTCAGTTCAGATGTTAATTTGTTGTTGTTATTTAGCTTTCTTGAGACAAGGTCTTGCTCTATAGTTCAGGGACTGGCCTTGAATTGACTATGTAGTCCAGGTTGGCCTCAAACCCACAGTGACTCTCCTGCCTCAGTTTCCTGTGTGTTGGGATTATAGGCATGAACCACCACACATGACTCAGATGTTAAATTTTCATCAGAAATACTTAAGCCCTCTTAAGACAAGACACAGATCCGTATCTCATTTACTCAGGAGGAAGAGGTGGAAGGGACCCTGGAGCCAGGACTTTGGGAGTGGCCTGAGTGGCACGGTGAGAGCTACCTGTGCCTAGGGGAAAGACCAAAGCACAAGGATGACTTGACTGGCTTGAACATAGCAAAGTGTATAGAAGAAACCATGGGTTCACATACCCAAGTTGTCCCAAACATACCTAAAAGCTCTTCAATAACTTAACTGACTTGGGTTCGCCATTTTACACTGAGAGTTAAATGAAATCAAGCCTGCAATCCCGGCACTCTTGGAAACAGGACAAGGACATCCAAAACTTGAGCCCAGCCTGGGTAACTGAGCTACTTAGTGAGACCTTGAGTCAAAATGAAATGTAAAAGATGGTACTGGGGGTGCAGCTCAGTGTGAAGGCCCTAGGTTTAATCCCCAGCATTCTTGAATCAGTCAATAAATGAATAAAATAAAAATTCACTCCCTCAGTTGGACTTGGCACATCGGAAGAGCCCAGTGGATGCGTTCTACCCGCTCCCGGGTATTGTAAACCACAGCATGAGCCCAGGAAAGCCAGCAAGGTGGCATTTTTCTAAGTATATTTCTATACACATGGATTAAAACATACTTTAAATTTAAATTACTATTATTGTTTGGCATACTAGGGGGTCAAACTTAAGGCCTTGCTCATACTAGGCAGGCACTCTACTGAGCTAAGCTTGCATTTCTTTTTTTAAACTGACATAGAAATTGTTCAGACTATCAGGGTATAATTTGGTGTTTTTTAAAATTTAAGTCTTATTTATTTATTGGATACAGGGTCTCACTACATGTCTCAGACTTGTAGCAGTCCTTCTGTCTGGGCCTGCCCAGCTCTGGGGTTACAGGTGTGCCCCACCATGGCCGGTTTGGGTGGCCAGCACAGCATGCAGTACTGGGGATCGAACCCAGGTCCTTGTGCTTGCCAGGCAGGCGCTTAGACCACCCAGCTGTCTCCCCAGGCCCCATTTGATATTTCTAGACATATTTGTTGTCTTTTCTTTTCCTTTTGGTGGTATTAGAGATTGAACCTAGGGCTCTTATATCTGCTAAATAAGAGCTCTACCCCTGGGCCACTTCTCTAACCCTCATTATTATTTTGAAAAAGAATCTTGTTAAATTGACCCCCAAGCTGGCCTCAAAGTAGAGCTCCTCAAACCTCAGCTGGGATAGCAACGATTACAGACATGTGCCACCACACATGGCTTGATTTGTTTTGATCTGTTGTTATTATTATCCTCCCTGAAATTTGCATGTCTTTTAGTTTATGGGGGAAATCCTTTGAATGGATCCAGAACCCTGTGACATAGTTATAGATGTCTTTCTAAAAGCAGTGGACTCATCCTCCCCTGTAAACCCATTCACAACCCCAGCTACTGTGCCTGAGGTCAGAGGATTAGAAGTTCAAGGCCACGCCAGCCTGGGCAATATACTGAGAACTTGTCTTCCCAAAAAAGTATACTATAAATAAATGAAAATAAGCCTAATCACTTCCTGAAGGCCTGCACCCCAAATACCACATTGGGTATTGAGACTCAAATACATGAATTTTGGAAGAGCAGTGGTACTTAGTCCAATTGTCTCCCCAAGATCTAACCATTTCTCTGAAAAATTCAGGTTCTTTTAGTCTTTTTTCTTTTGGCGATACTGAATATGTGCAGTAAGGCTTGTAGTTAGACATCCCCCAAGCCTCAAGCAGTCACAGGTGAGGCTTTTCAGACATGGCTAGATCTAGAGTGTGTGACCCCGGGACTGATGCGTGCTGAATTGCTAGGACTAGGGGCTCTAGGATTAAGGGTGTGTGCTTCCCACCCTAAGTACTCTGGGTAAGATGCAAGGGACCGAAAGAGCTGTGGCCATGGCTTGTCGGTCGCCTCTTGCAGGTTTCACTGCTGGCTACTTATGCCTGCCCTGCTTTGCCATGGACTGTCTCTCCTCTGCGATGCCACTCCATAGTGCCACCCTGTCCTGGAGCCCACTGATTGTGACTGAAACCTCTACAAACTATGAGCTCAATAAACCTTTTCCCCTTTAACTTTGGGGGTCTGGTATTTCTGTTCCAGCAACAAGAAAAGCAAGCAAGACAAAGTGCTACACCAATACCACTGAGCTACATCCTCACCCCCATCCCTCTTTCTTCATCACTAGGACTTTGCACTGTGCTACCTCCCTAACCCTTTTTAAATTTGAGACTAAAGTTTGCTAACTCACTGCTTTCTGTGTGGAGCTTGAACTGGTGACCCATTCTGAGAGTGTTGGGTTTACAGGAGGGTACCACCAGGCCTGGCAGAGTTCTGTTTCTTTATAGGAAGAGATGGTATTGAGAAGTCATATTCTAGATTTTCAGGGTGCTCATTGCTGTTGGGATAGTTCTTCTTCTTAGCATTTTTCAGTGTAGTTAAGAAACATGATTTTTTTTAAAGATAAAATATTGATGAGTTTATAATGATTTTTCAAACTTAAAGTCAGAGCCATACATTTTACTTATCTTTGTCACTTTGCATCTCTTCTCCAACACTGAAAAATCCTGGTTTTCAATGATACTGACCTAATAAGCTCGTTTGCATTATTCCATTCTATATAGTTCGTATCAATATCAACATTCTACCAGCAATATAATTCCTGGAAACAGTTTTCCAACCCTTCCAATTCTTTCAGGCCCAGAGGTATATTGTATATCAGTCAGGATTTTAGTAGAGGAGTAGATACAACACAAGGTGTACAATTTTTTTTTTCCTCATTAAACTTTTTATTTTTTTGGCGGAACCGGGGATTGAACTCAGGCCCTTGTGCTTGCCAGGGAAGCGCTTATTCCACTGAGCCATCTCCCCAGCTCCCTAAACTTTGTCTTAATGGGGCTCAAAATCTGTGGGATTTTAGGTCAAGTTGTTTCCATTAAAAAGTGTTCATTTTAAAAACTGCCACACACACACACAAAATGGTCCACAAAACATTCTTCTTTCCTTCTGAAGGTTTTATGATGCACTGTTATCATTAACCTGTCTTTCACTATTAAACTTAAATGGTCGATGGGAAGAAACAGTTCTGAGACCAGTCTTCTGCCAGTGATTAAGACTGGGAAGATGCACCAGTGTTTAAGAAATTCCAAGATTGGCTTACGATAGTCAGCTGCAGAGTCCAGTGAGGAAGCGTGCAGAGGGTGTCTGCACATTGGAGACTGAAGGATTCGGTCCAAGATCTGGAGCTCACTATAGTGCTCCGTACAAGTCTGGGTCAGGAGGCCTATGGGTCAGTGATGGATAGCTGAAGGATCCAAAGCAGAAGCCGGAGAGTCTGTACTAGAAGCCAGGAATCAACTGTGTCCAAGCTGACTGCAAAGACTGGAGCTCCTCCCAGAGAATGGAATCCTCCACCCTTCCTCAAGTCCCTTTTATATCCTTTAAGTACTGAGTCACTCTAGGGGGGGGCCTCCACTGTTGAGCCCATTTAGTTGTTTTTAACTTCTCAAGCTGACACAACTGATCAACTACTACATATCCCTTCAGGAGACACGGTCAAACTATTATATATTTTAAAGTCATATTGTTATGGCTTATGTCTAGGTATCCCCCTAGAGCCTCTTGCTTTCATAGGTGAGGCTTTTGGGAATGAGTAGATCATGGGTGTCTGATACTAAATTAGTCCACCGATTTAGTCTGGCAATGCTCTGGGTGTGAAATACTGAATTTACTGAAGAGAGAAGATCCACTCTAGATGTGGATGGCATCGATCAACAGGCCTATGGCCCGGCTGGAATGAAAAGGGACAGAAGGAAGCCAGGCTGCTTCCTGCCTGCCGTGCCATAGACTGTTTCTACTCTGATGGGCTTCTCTAACTTTGAGCCTGCCAAATGTAGGCTGAAATCTCTATAACATGGGAGCCAAAATAACCTTTCTTTCTTTAACTTGTGTCAAGTTTTTTGTCCCAGCAAGAAAAGAATATAGAGTATTTTGTCTCTTTGTATTTAGTAGCTATGTACATGTTTATGTTCATTTGCTTTGTTTTACCTTCACTTTGAGAGATTATTATTTGAAGTGTAATATTTTTATAAAAGAAAAAAATTACTATCATAATACTGCCAAATGGTTTTACGATCCCAAGGTCAATTCTGTTTTATTTTACTTTTTTAATGGTCTGCAGGGTCTCACTATGTAGATCAGACTTGTAGTGATTCTCCTGTTTTCTGCCTCCCAAGCTGGGATTACAGGTGTGCACCACCAGGCCCAGTCTTCCAAGGTTAATTCTAAAAACCCAAGATATATTTAAAGAAATCTAGTTTCCATCTGTATGTTTTTTGTCTTATTTCCTTTTTCCCCACAGGAAAAAACTGAAAACATTTTTTTTTTTTTTTTTTTTTTTGTCTTTTTGAGACAGGGTCTCACTATGCAGTTCAGGCTGGCCTTAAGCTCACTTTGTAGCTCAGGCTGGTCTTGAACTCACAGCAATCCTCCTGCCTCAGCTTCCTGAGTGCTAGGATTACAGGCATGCTCCATGAAAACATTTTGTATATTATCCAACTAAAAATATAAATAGTGAAGTATGGAGCTCACTTTGGATTTACCCTTTGACCTACCCATCTCACTCGCAGGGCAAAGGGATTGTAGACGTGGCAGGGCACACAGAGAAGATGATTAGTAGCAGCCTTGTGGAAAATATCAAAGAAACAGAGATAGAAGTAAACAATAGAAACCAGGCTCACCCTGCAGTTCAGCACTCAGAAGGCTGAAGCAGGAAGATCACCATGAGTAGGCTTAGCTGCACTGCAATTCAAGTCCAGCCTGAACTACATAGTGAGACCCTGTCTCAAAACAACCAAGTTGAGCAAGCCAAGTCACACCAAACGAAACCAAACCAAAACAAAGGATCTCTGCATACATACTTCAGTGCATTTTAGCAAAGTGTAGCATACAATATACACTTTGCCCTTTTATTTAACATATAGAAAGACATTTGCTCATCACTTTTCAGACCTGTGCGATTATCCACTGTTATGTTATAGTTGATCCACTCTGCCCTCAGAAGGGGATATTGGGGTGGTTTCTACTGTTTGCTTCTGTCTCTGTTTCTTTGATATTTTCCACAGGACTGCTACTAACATCTTCTCTGCATGCCTTGCCACATCTAAGATACCTTCGCCCTGCAAGTGAGATGGGTAGACCAAAGGGTAAATTCAAATGGCGCTTGGCAGCTCTTGCAAATTTCCCTGCAGAAGGCTGGGATGCTTGGCAGAACTCCCACCAGCAAGCGCGAGGGCCTGATTCCTGCTGCTCGTCCTCAGAGTACGCTGTGGAGCTCTTGATATTTGCCAGGCAGAAATAGTATCTGGAATAGTTTTTTTTTTTTTTTTTTGTCTTTTTGAGACAGGGTCTCACTATGCAGTTCAGGCTGGCCTTAAGCTCACTTTGTAGCTCAGACTGGTCTCAAACTCACAACAATCCTCCTGCCTCAGCCTCCCCAGTGCTGGGATCACAGGCATGTGCCACCACACCCGACTGAAACAGTTTTAATTTGCATTCCTCTTATTATAAGCAAGTTGGAGCAGTTTTTCATATACAGAAGAGCACTTTCCAGTTTTTTAAAAATGCGAATTGAAGGACTAGCCTGATAGCTTAGTGGACTAAAGCACTTGCTTACGCAGAGCATAATGGCCAGGGTTCAATCCCAGGGCCTGCTGTGTTGGCCCTGCCCAGGGGCATGCTGAGATGGTGATTGAGACTGTGCGTGGTGGCACATGCCTGTGATCCCAGCACTTGGGAGGCTGAAAGCAGGAGGATCACTATGAGTCAGATCTTTGTAGTGAGACCCTGTAGATCCTGTACTAAATACAGAGGAAAAAAAAGAGAGAGAGAGAATTGACTTTTTTTTTGTATAAAGTTGTTGGACTTTCCTGTACTTTTAGACATTTTTATATATAGGAGATAGTAAGTTTTTCTTAATCAACTCCAAACAGTTTTTCCTTTTTTAAAGTACTTTTCGTATTTTCCTGGAGGGTATTTATATGTTCCTCTTTAAAGTATAGATGAGGGCTGGGGGTGGGGTTGAGTGGCAGAGCTCCAGCCGCAACATTGCAAGAAAAAAAAAAGTAATCTAATACTACATTTAAAATTTTTGTTCCTAGCAGGGTGTGGTGGTGCATGCTTGTAGTCCTAGCACTTGGGAGGCTGAGGCAGAAGGATTGCTGTGAGTTCGAGGCCAGCCTGAGCTACAAAGTGAGCTTAAGGCCAGCCTGAACTGCATAGTGAGACCCTGTCTCAAAAAGACAAAAATATATAAATAAATAAATAAATAAATGAATGAATCAAATTTTTGTTCCTGAATTTTAAGTCTTGGCTAGGAAAGTATTTCCCATTCCTAGGCTGCAGAGCAATTTGCCCATATTTCCGCTTGCCATTTGCACAGTTGGTATTTTTACATCTAAATAAAGAACCTAGTTGGAATCAGTGCTGGTGCGCAGTGAGAGCTGTGTCTTACTGATGCTGGTCCACAGTGTGACATGGCGGGCTGTGTGCGTGGCTCCAGGCTTCTGCATCCACTTATCCCAATGCAGCTTGGGAAAGACATGTTTTCCGCCTACTCATGGAGGATGCCACCTCTGTTGAAATTTAACTTTTCATAGAGAGTTGAGTCTTTCCTTTGAATTGTGTATCTCACACCATCATTCTTGTTATTCATTTGCCTGTATCAGTTTTCTTAACCTATCCAGAAGCTTATGCACTGCTTGAAGGGCAGATGGGCCATTCCTCTGTCCCCAGTTGCTTCTTCTAAGCAGGGGTGGTTTTCTGACTATTTGGGCATCTTTCTTCATCCAAATGAACTTTGTAATTGTTTACTTATCTAAGCCCACTCCTGTATTTCAAAAAAAGATGGTGTTTTTATTTGGATTGTAATAATTTGTGTACTAACCTAGGAAGGACAAACTTCTTGATGGTGTTGGTTGTTTCTATCTAACAACATACACCTTTCTTGGTGTTGAAATCTACTTTTACATATTTTCAGTACCTCAGATTTTTTTAAAATCTAGATTTCAGCCATTGGTTTTAATATTTAAAATGATCATTTTATAGATCCCACTTCCCCCACTTTTTCCCTATTTTTTTCTTTTGAAATCCATAACCTCATGCATGCTAGGTAACTGCTCGACCAAACTACACAATCTTTCCTTCCTTCCTTCCTTCCTTCCTTTCTTTCTTTCTTTCTTTCTTTCTTTCTTTCTTTCTTTCTTTCTTTCTTTCTTTCTTTCTTTCTTTCTTCTTTCTTTCCCTTCCTTCCTTCCTTCCTTCCTTTCTTTCTTTCTTTCTTTCTTTCTTTCTTTCTTTCTTTCTTTCTTTCTTTCCCTTCCTTCCTTCCTTCCTTCCTTCCTTCCTTCCTTCCTTCCTTCCTTCCTTCCTTCCTTCTTTTCTCCCTGCCCCCTCCTTCCCTACCCTCTCCCACTCTCTGTCTTATGTATTTGGTACAGGGTCTCACTATGCAGCTCAGACTTGTAGTGATCCTCCGGTTTCCAGCCTCCCAAGCAATGGGATTACAGGCGTGCATCACCACGCCCAACCTCAGTGGTCAACTCAGCACCCCTGGGGGCAGGGCCAGCAAGGCACGTGGTGCTGGGAAGCGAATCCTGGTCCCTGCTCTTGCCTAGGCAGGTGCTTAGTCTGTTGAGCTATCTCTCTGGCCCTCAGCCTTACTTTCACTTTCTTTGCCCTATTTTGTTTTTGTGTTTTATTTTGTTTTTTGAAATAGGGTCTCCTTATGTAGCCCAGACTGACCTTGAACTCTAGGTGATCCTCCTGCATCTGCCACCTAAATGCTGGGATTACTATGCTCCACCGTACCCAGCTTCTATGTCTTATAATTGGGATCGTCTTTTCCACTTTGTTCTAACTGGTTTTGCTCACTTATGTAGAAACCTTTGCTGTCTATTCCATTTTGCTGTTGTGGACTTGCTACCCAAGGCCCCACACGGTCTGTCAACCACGAAGCTGTCCAAAAAGTCCCTCCACTCGGTTCCTAGCCATCTTCAGTTCCTTCAAAAGCTGTGGAAAGTTGCTTCTCTGCGAATGACTCCTGGCAAAGCTCATCAAGTCCAGAGGCATAAAACACACTTCAGACCAGTTCAAACATCAGCAATGTCATGGGTGACAGAGGAGGCGCCAAGGGAGGGAAATGCGCTGTATGCTTTTGCGCGGGGCTCAGATGTAAACTGCTCGTACAGCAGTCCTTCCGGGATTTCACGTTATCTTATCTCGCTTCTGCTGCAGACAGTGCCCAGGGCGAATGGGATGTGAGAAGCGGATGCACTGGGAAATGGCCTCTCCATGGCCTTGGCTTAGCTCCTAGGAGAGCTTTATCCTCTTCTCATCAGCTAATTATTATTCCTAATTGTGTGACACTGGGTCTGGGGTCCAGGGTCTCATGTACGCTACACAAGCTCAGGGAGGTGGATGTCCGTGGGCCTTCCCGCACTGTACCTGGGTGTGGAGCGGCTGTCCCAGTCAGTTTGGAGGCCAGTCTGCACCTAATGAGAATTCCATCCTATTTTAATTAGATGGTCTTCAGGAATTTATTAAAGAATTGTCTTGAATATTGTCTTTCATTACAAAATGACTGGTGCAGACTACTGATAGTTCTGGGAATCTTCAGTGACCATGAGAACAATGCTGTCTGTTTTAGTTTGGCTAAGAAACCCAGCTCATGGGAAGGGTAGGCCAGAGGGAAGTAAAAACTTAACTCGTGAGTGTCCTCTGAATCTCTGAGCCCAGTTGATCTCGGGGGCTTCTCTCCATCCCCTGCTTTCCTTTTCCTTGCCTGGGATGACTGTGCCAGTGTCTCATAGTCGCTCTCTAGCCCTGTCCCTTCCTGGTCTACTCTCTCAGCCCTTAGCACCCTGGCCTGAGAAAAGGCAAGTGGGGTCTCATTCTCAGGCCACCCGAGTGTAGGGATGGGCAAGGGCTGTGTTTGTTCATCTTCTCATCTCCAGTGTGCTTGGCATACAATAATAATTCTATGGGGCTGGGTATGGTGGTGCAGGCCTGTAATCCCAGCACCCAGGAGGCTGAGGCAGGAGTATTGTTGTGAGTTCGAGACCAGCCTGAGCTACGAAGTGAGCTTAAGGCCAGCTTGAACTGCATAGTGAGACCCTGTCTCACAAAGACAAACAAAGTAATAATAATTCTATAGGGATGACCGGGTGTAGTGGTTTAGATATAGGATGCCCCTCATGCGAGTGCTGTGTGCCTCCGTGGACTCATCCACTGATGAGCTCAGAGTAAACCTGCTGTTGGGAGATGGGGCTTGGTCAGAAGATATGGGCCACTGGGTGCATGGCCTGGTAGAAGATGCCTCCCTCCTAGCTCCCACCTTCTCTCTGTGCTTTCTAGCTGCCGTGGTGTGAGTAGCTTTCTTGTGCCTCGGCCCTTCTACCAGGCTACTGTTGTGCTTGAACCTGTTGAACATGGACTGAAACTTTAGAAACCTTATGCCCCAAACAAATCTCTCCCTCATTTAAACTGTAGGCGTCTCAGTCACTAAGACAACAAGTGAATGAATAGAGCATGGGTAGATGGAAGGACGAATGTATTAGCCACAGAGGTCTATTCTTTTGCACTGGACCCTCCCAGCTGTGTCCTCTAGGAGGCCCTGAAGAGAAGGGAGAAGGAGCTTCCATGGGGAGGGGTTGCTACCTGCTGTTAGGAGATGGGGATTACAGACCTCTACATGCGCCTGTGTGGTATTTTTACTAAACCAAATTTTCTGGGAGAGGGCTGAACATTTGGGCTACAGATCAGATACTTGCTGGTCTTTGGCCTGCCTGGTAGTTGCCCTTTGTGTACTTGTTCCCTTAATGAGTTTCCCCTCATCACCATGCATCTTCCTGTTTCTTACTCCCACAGACACTCTGTAAATAATACACACACAGTAGTAGAATGATCTCGCCAGAAAGGTTCTGTACAGCACTTGTAGGTGTGTGTGTGCACTGTGATAACAGACAGCACCTGGTCACATACGGGACTTTATAGACTGTGAGAGGGACCCTGGGGTGAAGAGGGGATGAGCAGAGGACCCCGAGGAGCAGAAGATGAGCACTCCATCTTGGGAAGGAGCTCCCTGGCATTGTCCTGAGGTCTCCCTGCCTTTCCTCTTTGGCCATCAATGGTTATTTGCTCTACTTCATTTAGCTGGGGACTGGCCACCTGGTACCCTTTACCTGATGCACCCTTCTCAGACCCTCAATGGTGGCCCAGTGTGCGTGTCTTTTGATAATAGCACAGACTCCTAGAGGTAGGGATTGGGTTTCTCATTTCCTTCTTGTGCTGCTAAGTCTTGCCACTGGGTATTTGTGGTCTGAATGTTTGTATCTCCACAAAAACTTATACACTGAAACTTAATCACTAACAAGAAAATGAAGAAGTGGGTTCTTTGGTAAGGGGATTAGGGCAGGAGAGTGGGAGTCCTGAAGAATGGGGTCAGTGGCTTCTGGAAAGATGGTGGAGCAGCGAGCAGCAGCAAATCTCTCCAAGATTTGGAGTGCAGACACCAGAAGGTAGCACCTTGAGGAAGAGCAGGAGGAGGGAGCTGGATCACCAGGATTCCAGGGAGGCTCTGAAATGAAATTGGAGCCCATGGAGGAAGTGAAGACAGACCTCAATGCATAAAAGAGAGCAGTCTGTTATTTCTCCTTGGCTCCTGCCTTGTGGCTGTGAGAGGGGAGGATCAAATCTATGGGGACGCTGTGAAAACAGGTGACTCCACGGGCCTCTAGGAAGAAACACAGCAGTGGAACAGAACAGCAGATGCTGTACACTACAACTGTTGAGTAACCCAGCCCAAGTGACTGCAGTGTTCCCTGGAGATAGTGTTCTGTATGACACCATTTTAGGGAAGGACTAACTGAATCTGAGCCTTGAGGCAGCTGTGGGCTGGCTTCATTTCAGGGATCCCATTTAGCTGGGCACGGTGGCGCACACCTGCAACCCCAGCACTTGGGAGGGTGAGGCAGGGGAACTGATACAAACTCGAGGCTAGCCTCAGCTACTATTATGGCTTGTGTCTAGATGTCCCGAAAGCCGCATGTGGCCAGAGGGCTTCTTCAGAAGTGGCTGGATCTGGGGTGTGTGATGCTAGGACTAAGGGTGCACGATTGGTAAATCAGCCCACTGATTGCCTTGGTGCTGAGTCCTCTGCGTAAGAATAAAAGGACAGAAAGAAGCTTGGTGTTTTTTCTGTCTCTCTCCTGCTAGGAACTGTGCCACCCAGCCTTGGAGCCAGTTGATTATGAACTGATATTCTATAAACTAAACTAAATAGGGGCCAGGGAGATGGCTCAGTGGAATAAGCGCTTCCCTGGCAAGGGCCTGAGTTCAATCCCTGGTTCTGAAAAAAAAAAAAAAAAAAAAAAAAAGAACCAAATAAACCTTTCCCCCTTAACCTAGGATGTCTGGTTTTTTGTCTCAACAATAAGAGACAAGTAACTAAGACATAGTGAATTCCATTCCAGCCTGAATTACACAGCAAGACTTTGTCTCAGGGCCAGCCAAATAGTTCAACAGACTAAAGCGACTGCTTAGGCAGGCACAGGGACTGGGGTTCCATCCCTGGCACCACATGCTGTGCCTGCCCTGTCCCCAGGGTGCTCTGAGATGTTGACTGAGGCTGGGCGTGATAGCACACGCCTGTAATCCCAGTGCCTGGGAGGCTGAAAACAGGAGGGTCATTACAAATGTGATCTGTTAGAGAAACCTGTACTAAACACATAAAAAAGGGATTTTGCTCAAAAATAAAATAAAATAAAATCCCACAGTGATTAAGTAAGGTGCAACCATGGGAGATGTCTAAGGTCAGGGAGCTGGCAGGAGATACTGAGAATGCTATAAGATAAATAACTCAGGCACCAACCCAACAATCAGAGGCCAGATGTGCTTGAACTTCTATAAATTTGAAAGTACCACAACAGACTGCCCTAATCCTACTGCCACATTTCTGGGATTATCCAGCATGGATCTGGCTCTGGCTGCATCCTTAAGAACCACAGCCTGAACTGGATACTACTACAGGAATATAGATCACAGAAAACTGTAGATCACAGGTTTGAAATCATAGAAAATTTTCTTCCCTTCTTTTCCATTGCTTTTTTGTTGTTGTTGGTTTTAAGTTTTTGTAGAGAGCTGCAAGTAGCCACGCCTTAAAGACACAGCCACGCCTTAAAGACACAGCCACACCTTAAAGACGGCGCTGGCTTCCTCTTTTATCCTCACCTGGGGGTGGATGCTCTCCATAGCAAATAACTTCTCCTTTTGGCTAAGGCTAAGGACTAGGGCGTTGCTTCCGTGTACCTGGACCTATCGGCTGTGCCCACGTGGCACTCCGGGGTTGGACGCCCACTGGTTCAAAAGCCATGAGCGGGCTTCCCCTGGAGGAAGAAGGAGGGAGAGAGGAAGATATCAGGGAGAAGGAGGAAAGAGAAAGCAAGAAAGCTAGCTAGCAGGAGAAGTAGTATTGTATAGGGGTCCTGAATAAACCGTGGAAAGAAGAACTGGTTGTCGCGTCTTCCTTGCCGGCGAGGTTGCACGCGACAAGTGGTGGCCCGTACGGGGAAGCAGAGCCTGTGTTCCTGCGGAGTGGTCAACGACAGCCCAGAACTTTCCACGGTCAGGGGGTGCACCGGTAAGTCCTCAGAAAAATTCGGGGATCCGCGACGAAAGCAGGGAATAAGTCCTCGGGAAAATTCGGGGATCCGCAACAAAAGCGGAGAATAAGTTGCTCTTCTCTGTAGTTAAAGAGAGAGCAGGA